>WYDI02005387.1:0-29996 GCA_009867235.2 Psittacus erithacus | reverse complement strand
TGAGGACACCAGAACTGCACACAATACTCCAAGTGAGGTCTCACAAGAGCAGAGTAGAGGGGCAGGATCACCTCTTTTGACCTGCTGGTCATGCTCCTTTTGATGCAGCGCAAGATACGGTTGGCTTTCTGGGCTGCGAGCGCACACTGAAGCTGGCTTATGTTCATTTTCTTATCAACGAACACCCCCAAGTCCTTCTCTGCAGAGCTGCTCTGAATCTCTTCTCTGCCCAGCCTGTAGCTGTGTCTGGGATTGCCCTGAGCCAGGTGTAGGACCGTACATCTTTCTTGCTGGATTTACTGCCCTAGAGGGACTCAGTAAAATAAGACATAGTAATAAAAACTATTAAATAACATGACAGCTAGTTATTAATTGTTAAAATCAAAACTTCAGAACTGTCACTGTTCCTTTCTTGGGGGAGGGGGGAGGGCTTTTGCAGCTTTAAAGGAAACTGAAAGAATGATGAGGCTGTAGAAGTTTTGACAATTGTGAAATGTAAGTACAGTTGTGCACAGCCGCGCTGTTCATGGAGATTGGTTGAGCCATTTTCAGGTTGCATCCAGATGGCAATTTGGTGATTTCCTCTTCCTACTCATCATGGGGAATAGAGAGGTAATGATGGATGCTCATGGGTGAAAACAAATACATTAGAACCCAAGCCTTCAAATTGAAGAGTCTAACCTGGAAAGAAACATCATTCTTCAACCGTACCTGCCTGCTGACCGTAAAGCTGAAGTACTCGGGGGTTATCCTATTTTCAACATGACATCTATCACGCACAGCGTTTTGATACAGCACTCGCATCTCTTTTGCACTTTCATTTTGCCAGACTAAGGCAAATGAGGTCTGCTTCAAACATGTCCTTCAGGCTTCTGAACACCTTTGTAGCTTTGTCCTAGTTTTGGCTTCAGTTCAGCTTCTTTTACCTTGCATGGCCAGGTTGTATTCAGAGTGCCACATGAAGTCCCATCTGATGTTGCCTAATGGCACTAACATTTCCTTTCTGTATCCCATTTAACTTTTGCTTTTAAAAAATTATTTCCCCCCTCATTCAAACTCAGTTGCTCTGTGGCCATTTACTTATATCCCTGCCTTTCTTTTCTTCCTCAGTGAACTTTTAGTATATAAGTTTCTGCTTGTTCTAAAATACACAGCTTTGAATTTTGCACTGTTGAATATGAGTACGCTTATATTCCTCAAGTTTTTGAGGTCATGTATCTCTTTCTGGATTATATTCCACTCCTTCTCTGTACTGATGTTACCAGTGTTTGTCATGATTGAATTTCAGCAGAATGCTCTTACTTTTATGGCAAGCTCTTTAATGAAAATATTAAAAAAGACTGCTCAAAAGGTTGATTTGTTTTGCTGTGCTATACCTTCAGCAGCCTTTTTCCTTTTCAAAGCTACTTTTGTTTTCTCTCCTTCATGTAGCCATCCACTGTACACAACTCCTGTACTAACCTCTCATCTTTCAGAGAGTTCAGAAATCTAGAAAATCTTCTGCATGTCCTTACCCAGATAATCAGCTGAAAACAGTCAGGGTGGTCTGGCACAATCTTTGGTGAAATGTTGGTATATTTTGACCCATTTTCCATTTATGTACCTTTAAATACTCTTTCTCGACAAGTATCATATGGCTGAGTTGGCTTAATGGATCAGGAAAGAGCTATTTTTTTTTCTTGAATCTAGCCAATATTTAGTACAAAATAGAACACTTACTGTTCTCAATTTGTATGTCACTGCATTTGACATGACAGATTATTATATTTCCCTGCTACCAGAATTTGTTTTTCTTGTATTCTTACAGAACTAGTGCTCTGATTACCCTAATGTCAATGCCTTAAACCTCTGTTGTTTCTATTGCTATATCCTCATTCCATTATCCATGTTGGTATTACCTTTGATAAACATTATCTCCTTCCTTGCAGACAATGAAATGATTAGTTCTTGAAACAATATCTAAAAAACACTTTCTTTCTACAGAATGACTCTTTTTTTTTGTCTCTGTTTATACAGTGAAAATCTTTAGATGCTTCTTTTAATAAACCTTTACAAGGTCTAACTCAGCTTGACTTTTGACAATTCTTATTTTGTTCTTACAGTTCCTTACAAAAAACACAGCCTCTTCTGTTGCTTGTGATTAATTCTTTTTACCCATATTCCTATGCTTTCTGAATTTAAAAACCTGCATAGGCTCTTTCCGTTAGAAGTTTATTGGCTTCCATAATAGCATAGTTATAATGTATTTGTTGGAAATCAGGAAAGAGTGAAGAATTTGTCTTGATGAATGTCTTGCAGGTCAGCAGTTATGTATTTTTCTATTGACGTAACAGGGACAAATTTCTAACAGTGATTTGTCCCTTGGAGGGTCTGGGCAAGATTTATGGTAGCCAAGACCTTGTGCTCCTTACTTTGTCAAATGGCAGGGGCAGCCTCACAATCCCGTACTGTGCTCCACGTGGAGGGGTGGGAAACTGTTGTCCCTTTATATTTTGGCCCCTTTCTACTGGCAGCTCTAATTTCCTCACCATAACACTTCCTCTAAACAAAGTGGTAGTTTTCAGAGCTTGGCCTTATTTTCTTTTTTAGGCAGTGAAATTCTACTCATAATACTGGATGCTGGATGTCATGGGTTTTTTCTCTTTATCTGTTCTCCGATGAGGAAGGCACAGGATTTGTAGGGTTTGGGAAGTCAAGTAAAATTGGTAGGATGTGGAGGAGTAAATCATGAATAGGAAGAAGAAAACATGCTGTAAAGGCAGGTCTTCAAATTTGACTGTCTCCCAGGCAGACCCATAGGCACTCTGCAAGGCTTAGCTTTCCATAGCTGAAAGAGATTGTAGTGTGCTTTTCTGCTCTTGACATGAACTATACAGATGTCAACAAAGGAAAGGGGGGAAAAAAACACCACCAAAAAAAGTGATAAAGGCAACTAACAAACATGTGAAGTTCTCATGTGCGAATTTTGCCAAGAGGTTATAAGATAGTTATGTCATTTATGATAGAAATCTCATGGAAATATCTTTCACTAGTGTCATTTATTTTGCACAAATAGAAACATTGGGGATCAGATAATTATATTAAACAGTGTTTTGTTCTACTGTCTTGATATTGACACAAATACCCAGTGTTTCTTACATAGAAAATAGGCAGTAATAAAGTCTGTCTTGTCTGTGTTCAGCCCATGTGAATGTACACCTTTACCTAACAGAGCATCTTATTAGCTGTGTTCCTTCTGAAAACCGAGCAGATGATTTCAGTTTTGTACTGTTAAATTTTGAGGATTTGACAGATATCTAGTTAGAGTTGCAAAATTAGGTAAAGTGAACAAATCCCTGTGCAGCTGACACACTGGATAAGTGTCCTTCCTATCCGAAGTTGGTAGTCTGGTTTTATATTCAATCAACATGTACTAGGTGGAGCAGATGGCGTACAGTTAAATTAGAACCATAAATCTTTCAAAGATAGAGTTGTATATGATTTAAATCTTTCAGCAGGGGTCCCATCACCTATTTCTCCTTCCTCTAATTTTGAATTCCTTGAAAAGAAGCATGTTTTTATCAACAGAAGTCAAATCTGTTCAAATCTACCACTAGAAACAGTTACATGGAGACCAATCTAGGTTCTTAGCCATACCGTCATGGAAAGTTTCATTTGTCACTGGTACAATGCAATTGCATGGAGTCTACCTTCCCACATTTATTTTATCACACTCTTGGGCTAAGATGCTTCTACTGTCTATTTTTCGGATAAAGCTATCCAAAATTATACAGAGACCAATCAGATTTATCATTTTGTGGCATTTGATGGCATCCATCTGTTTATTTACGAAACCGTTAAAGACTTATTGAGATACTAGACTACAGAGAAAATAAATTGAGTTATCATCTATAGTTAAATTCAGCCCTTGCATCTGCTGTCTTTTCAGCCTGTATGGTGTTTTCTGAAATTACACTGGCTTGCAGACCCAAGCTTCAGGAATATATTTACTTCACAGCCTTTTTATGCCATTTCAAGTGAATTTCTAATGCATGAGCAATTTGTGGTTCAGGAAAATGTTGACAGAAGGATGTCAGGGCTTTCTG
Source organism: Psittacus erithacus (assembly GCA_009867235.2). Classification (NCBI taxonomy): domain Eukaryota; kingdom Metazoa; phylum Chordata; class Aves; order Psittaciformes; family Psittacidae; genus Psittacus; species Psittacus erithacus. The sequence goes on along the minus strand of WYDI02005387.1, from coordinate 25,911 downwards.
TTGTTAGCAGTTTAAAAGCATGATAGGGATGGTTCTTGCTTGAAAGTAGCTCTTACAAGTTTGAGGCTGCTCAATTTCTAGTATCATTTGATCTAACCCCTTTCAATCAATTTTGTGCAGCTGTTGTAGAAGGCTAGGTTTAAAGCTTATACAAATAAATTAATATCACTATCATTAAGTATAAAATGCTTTTAAGATGAGGGATGGAGGATGAATTACTCTGTGCTCTATATATTCAGTTGCTATTTAAGTACAAAGGGAAAGACATAAGGCTTAAAGTTCAAAACTTTCTGTGACCAAAATTGAATAGCAGACTGAGGAAATACATCTTAATGGGGTACTTTCATTCTTGTAATAAGAGTGAGTTTGTAACAGTGAACTTGGTTATTGCCTGCATCCTTTCTGGTTGTGGATTAGCTGTCCCTTAATTATGAAATCACTAGAAACATCCTGAAGGAACAAGTTTGGATCCAGCAATGATACTGACTCAAATCACCCTCAAATGTCGCAAAGAGCTCAGGGTTGGTATTAATTAGCTTACGGTTGTTAGGGAAGGGTGTTTCTTGCTATGGCATCTTCCTTGACTGTGACAGCTTCTCAGCTTTTGTTATTTGTGTGTCTTGGATAATTCTGATTCATAATTCTGGAACTGAGGTGTATGGGAATATAGTTCAGAGACATCTACCTGTCAGCTCATGTTAGGGATATAGTAGATCCAGATCAGTCTGTACAAGACCAGGGCTGAGTTCTGCACCTCTCATGCTATCCTTTTAGCATGTACGTATGGCAGCATGCCTACACATACCACCAGCTAAATGGTGCATCCAAATGAGTAAGCCTTTGTGGAACATGAAAAGGGGAAGAGTGTAGAAACCACCAAATGCTGTGTTTTGGAATGAGTTTCAGCCTTACACAGCTGTCAGAACTTGCACTGTGTGGTGAATCATACCTGGCTGCAGAGCTGCTCAAGAATTTCTACAGGGTGCACCACTATCTGTAGTATTTGTAGGATATTCCTGCCTGCAATTACCCAGGTTTAAGGAAAAAATAAAGGTTGGAAAGTGACTTAGTGATTTTTCTGCTGTTCCTTCCTTACTAAGTATACAGAAGATAAAGGCCTGAGGAAACAATGAGAAGGGTTAAGTTTAGGCACACAGATTTAGCAGGTCTGTAAGATGAAAAGGGGCTGTTTATAAGATTTTTTTGTGGAAAAATGCGAACAAAAATCCAAGGAATAGTTAAATACATCAAGAGTGAAGAGAAGAAAAATATAAAATGAGAGAAAGCTAGGTTTCTATAAAGTTTGGACCTGGCAAGTAAGTTATACACCAAAATGCATATATTTTTCATCCTGGAGAAGATGAGTTTGAAAATGACTGAGAGCTAGTTAATATGAAAAATGGCAGACAAAATCCATCCAAAAGAGGGACATTTTAAACTAGTATCTCAGTGAATCACTTCGTAAAGAATTCCTTTTTATAAACCTAATCTTTCTAAAATTCTTGGATCTGCAGAATGTTAAAGTTAAGTGAATTTTCCAAATTGCTAAGCATGAAGCATGAATCTGAACAGTAGCAGAAAAAGACCACTCTTGTCAGTTTAAGTCTTTCATTTTGATGAAGTTGTCTTAAGTGCTCGAAACATGCTAGGGTGTAAATGAAAGATTACAAAGAAGATTACAATAGCAAACTATATTTAGGGTTTAGAGTGACTCAGCGTGACACAAGCTTGGAAAGTTTAGAATGACACCTACCCTTTTCACCCATTCTGTGCTAAATTCCTACTATTTTTATAAGTATTTGTTACTTATAATTCACAATTCAGTGATACCCAGCCTTGAGTGTCTTCTGTGATGTACTCTGCTTCTTCAGCTTGCTTTCAATGCAGCTGACTGCAAGTGAGAGTTAAAATATCTAGTGCCTTGCCGTAGGGCAAAGCTAGTAAGACAGTATACTTAGATTTCACTAATCAAAGTGTAACTTTCCTTACCCTTGTCCTCTGACAGTGCTATACCAGCATGATACCCTAACTGGAGTGCAAGGCTTCAGACTTGTCCCTGGTAGCATCATTCAGGGCACTTTTCCAGGTGCATAACTGCTTCAGGCTTGTGCTGTCTGTTTCCCCATTACTCTTCCTATGTATTTGTAGCTGTGTCTGCCTCTCTCTGGAATAGTTCCAATTCACACAACAGTGGGCTCAGTAGACCTTGCTCTGTAGTGCAGTGGTTTCACTGACTAGAGGTAAGTATGGAAATTTTAGGTGGCTGGCTGTAGTTAATCATATGAAAAAGGAAGAAAAGGTTTTCTGGGACTTGTACCTACCAGAATTTTTATCCAAAGCAGACTGTAGTCCTTCCTCTATTACCAGATCCCCATGTATTTGTGATTAGATGGTGTTTCCCTATGCTCATTGTAAAATGGGAGTGAGGATGTTGTGGGAATAAATGAATTAATGTTTGAGATGTTCTCGAATTCATTGTTGTAAATGTAACAGAAAAAATACAGTCAGTCATTCATAGCATGGTTTAATGCATAACATCATTCATTAATTTCCAGCTCTGTGCATTGCCTGAGCAGAAAAATTTGAGTCAAGGATAGAGTTAAGAGCTCTGTTTTGGTAGTTGTTGATGGCATTTTCAGATCAGTATCTCAATATATAAGATACTCTGTTGTATTTTGTTTGTTTTTTTCCCAGGAAAGTACAGATTAATCCATTATTCTTCTGTTGAGAAATGATTCCTGTCAAATATACTCATGCAGGAATCTTTGTCCACAATAGAGAAATACTGATTAGTCACCATGAGAGAAAATAGATAAAGACTATTAGATAGCACATTGCAGCTGAGAGTACACAATAAAATTTTTCATAGAGATATTTTGGTTACCTGAAAATGTATCAATATGCAAAAAGCATAACAGGTTACAGTACAAACTATTAAAACATAACACATTGCACTCACAAAGAGACTGCATCTTTTCCTGGAGAAGCAGCAAAGAAATGTTGGCCATGAAATGCAAAATGATCTAAGTATAAATGTGAAATTTAGGTGGAATTTTCCTTGCAGTTCCTGGAGATTTTAATTATTAAATTGTAAATACCAACTACTGAAGAAATATAATTTGAATAAATTCTATTTACATGTGTATATGGAGAGGATGAAAATAATGGGGTTTTGATTTTTTAGAGAACAGCAAACCATGGCTGGCACTTCAGTGATCCACATCCTGAACTGCATCAAAGGATTGCTGAGACTGACATAGCAGAAGAGTTATATGTAGCTTTATACAGTCTGTTGGATTGAAATTAAAATATATCTTTTAATTTATTGTTTTCTGATGATTTAAGACTATTTGCTCAGAAAAATATTTAGAATAGAGAAAGCTCTAATTTATGTGAAACAATGCATTCAAATCAGTTACTCATCCACCTAAGAAATGTTATTAGCTACCTGTCAGCTTCAGTTCAGAACAGAAGCTGAAGAATGGCCTGAAAAAGGCATCAAATTTCTTCTGTTTGGTAAAGAGCTTGGAAAGCAAGATACTGAGTGTGACAAATGCAGCTAGGTGCAAATTGCCGCTCTTCCCGCAGCTGCTGGAGTTCAAGGTCCCAGTTCCCTCCACTGAAATGCACACAGTTCCACCTTGGTTTGTACCGGCGGAAATCTGGAATGCCATTACAGAGCACTCTGCAAACTCCCATTATTTTCAATAGGAGTGATGCCAAGCGCCTTTCAAAGTTGATTACAGAATCATAAAAAATAAGGCTGGAAAGGACTTTTAGAGATCATTTAGTCCCATCTCCCCTGTTCAAGGCAGTATCGGCTGCATGTAAACAATTCCTGGCAGATGTTTGTCTAACTTGTTCATAAAAGCATACAAAAATTGAGTTTCTGCTTCTTACCTAGGAAATTCTTTTCCCATGCACTGCTGTGCTGTTAGAAAGTTTTTCCTAATGGGTAACCTAAATTTCCTCTGCTGTGATTTAAGCCCATTACTTTTTATCATGCCCAAAATGAGCATGGAAAAAAGATTAGTTCCTTCCTTCCTCTTTGCAGCTTTTTGTATTTTTATGTTTCCCCTCTGTCACCTTTCTCTATATCAAAATAATCCCAGTTACTCCAAGCTGGTCAAGGTCATGTTGCCTAGACCTGATTGTTTTGTATTAGTCCTCTATATTATGCTGATGCAAAGCCAGCTGCAGCAGGAGCGCAGAATATTGAGGACTGGTGGGGCAAATTGAGCAATTTAAAAGGAAATCTTCCTGAAATTATACCAAGCATTCAATAGCATTTTTTGCAAGTACACCATCTTATCTTTCAGTCTCTTCTTCAGTGTGCCCTTTTCACACGCACAGCTTCCATCTTCCTTACACTGTTAATTACTGATGTTTGGTATGGCTGAAATGATTTGCTGAGAAGCTGGCATAGCTAAAATGAGAAGTACGTGATACATGACATTGTAATTCTGAACTTGGGCAATATGCAGAATTTAGAGTAACAGGAACATCAAGGCTGTGGTTGATTCAGATTTTCTGCTTCCCAAATCTTAATTTTACTGAGTGACTTGACACTGAAAACAGAAAGCTCACTCCATACTTCTTCCTAAGTTTGGCTATTTTTAGGATTTCCTGCAGAGATCTTGGCCTTGGGTTTGAATTCCTTCTTCCCACAAACATGCCTATCTCTTTCCATACACAGTGGAGTCAATGATTCATGTCTGGTACAGTCAGCCAGCAGGGATCAGTTATTTCTTCCTGCAGACTTATGGCACTTTGTAACAAGGTGCAATGAAAAGTGTATTTAATGAAGAGGAATTTGTTTTAAGAAGCAAGTGTGACTTAGTTCCCAGCAAAAGTGGTGCCTGGCAATTTAGGATCTGTGATGTACATTTTGCTTCCAAGGATATATAATTCATTCACAGGGGAATTTGTAAATTATTCAGGTAATCTTTACCTGTGGGATAAATATTGTCTCCTAAGACTCACATATAGCTTTATAATCTTATAATCTATTCCATCAGTATAGTGCTAAAAAATTCTGTAATAAACTTTCACTAGTTGTTATTAGGTGACTAAAGCTTTATTCAAATGGCTTTTTCCTGATATGCTTCAGTGATGCTTTCTCTGATTTTTCTCTATTGATCAAAAGTAGTGATATGAAACCAGATTTTTAGAAAGCACCATTCTCCTTCTTCTTATCAAAATTATTGATTTCTGTCTTTGATGGTAGGTACATGAAAACATTCCAGATCGTCAGATGAGCATTCAGGATCCATGTCAAGCATTTAAGGCTCAGTTTTTGCATTAGAGTTAGAATTTGGTTTTGCCAGGTTCAGTACAAGTAGTTTTTCTACACTTATCAGGGGCCACTTTGTATTTTTTCCCTGCTGTGACAGTCCCTGTGAAAAATTCCAGACATACTGGGTTTTATATCCCAAACTAGACAAATTCTTCAGTGGACTAGAATGTGAACAATGTGATAATCAACAAATAAGACCTCAGCCACAGTCTGTCCCACTCAGACAGTCTAGCCCGTCTATCGAAGAGTGTTTACATCAGCCAACAGCAGACCATATCCTGACATTGTGCCACACTAAGCTCAAGGAAGACCCAGTACCCTTCTTCATGTTGGAGTAATAACCTTGTCGAATCTTAGTCAACAGCTCCGACGGATGCTGAACAGCCATTTCCTGATCTCTAATCCCTCATTAGATTCAATACAAAAGGTTCAAATGTGGAAATGCTAGCAAACCTAAGCTGGAGTGCCGATCTGATTGCTATGCAAAGCCTGTAGCTCTTGCTTATCCAGCAAATTGGAAACTGATTGAAAGGCAATGAACATAAAATAATTCACCTCAGCAAGTGCCCTTCTCTGTGTCATCATATTCTGTGCTTTTATCCTCGAATATTCCAAATACATCTATAGATACATACAGGTGCAAGTAAACTGACAGCAGCCTTTCAATACCTTAAGGGGGACTTTATATAATGGCATGTAGTGCAGGACAAGGGGGAATGGCTACAAGCTGAAAGAGGGGATATTTAGATTACATATTAGGCAGAAGTTCTTCCCTGTGAGGGTGCTGAGGCACTGGCACAGGGTGCCCAGAGAAGCTGTGGCTGCCCTGTCCCTGGCAGTGTTCAAGGCCAGGTTGGATGGGGCTCGGAGCAAGTTGTCTAGTGGAAGGTGTCCCTGCCCATGGCAGGGTTTATAATAGATGAGCTTTAAGATCCCTTCCAACACAAACTGTTCTCTGATTCTATGAATGGAAGAAACACAGTGCAGCAGAGTGAATTTACAATCCACAAAGGACAGAAATTCCCAGCTACCAGTAAAATAATATATTTTACAGATTTCTAGTTCTCAGTCCTGAATTATGTTAATGTGAGACTATCCAAATGAAAAGGGTAGGTCCCCTATCAATTCAGTGCTTCCACTGAATGAAAGATACCTCACCACCTGAAAATTACAAAATTAGTTCCCAAGCAAGCTCATTTTCTAAACATTATTTATGGTTATATTTCTATATTTCTTTTCTAGTCTATTTCAAGTTCATGTCCCTTCAACCATATCTCCTACAGTTGACTAAGGGATGGAACGTAATTATAATTGCAGTAAAATTTTTGTTCATTTACACATTCATCAATAGTACAAAAATAGCATAAATGAAGGCTTGGCATGGACACTGTTAATAAACTAACAGAGAAATTATGTTTAAAAGATTAATTCCAATCAAAAGACCTATGCTCACACAGTGCAGCCTGTGTGGACAGAGTTAAAGTGTGTGAGTACACCGTATTCTGAGATAAATTATTACCTTTCTCTTTCAGAAGTAAGGTATGCTGCTATGACCACTGTTGCACCTACAGATATCTCTCTATAACCTTTTCCACATGAGGAATTCACTATAGTGATACCAGTGCCATGAAAACAGTTTAGGTTTCTCAATAAAACTCTTAGAAAAGTCCTGAGAAACTTCACAAAACAAGTAATTTCTGCAAGCACTCAAATTAACCAGCCTAGGTGTTCCTACATCCATTTTCATGCAGTATCTGATCTGCCTTCTTCAGCTTGTGTTGCATTGCTTGGGTGCTTTTGATAAAAGTACTTGTTACATTCTCCTCTTTGAATTTCTCCACTTCATCACAATAGCTGCTGTATGCATTTTCTTTTTCCTTTTGAAAAGCAAAAGTTAGGAGACTTTGCTTCCCCAAATTATTTTTCTTCTGATATCAAATGGCATGCTTGAATTTTAATGCTGCGTTTCTTGTTCCGGGAGCTGAAGCTGTTGTTTATGCAGCTGAGCAGCGGCAGCCCTGGTTCAGTTTTCCCAGCAGGGGTCACCGATGTGTCTGGTCACTTTGAAAGAAGCTTTCTCCACTTACTTCTTAATGCTCCTAGGGAAATTGCCAGCAAATATGGAGGTTAGTAAAGGTTATTGATGTTCTCGTAGTGATTTCTGTAGTAGAATGAAATGAAAAGAATACCACATTCATGTAACAGAGAGCACCAAATAATAATCAGATGGGAATAGTAATAATCTATATCTGAAGAGGATGACCACATCTGAGCGCTTAACCTGCGTCATACTTGCATTGTGTTTTGCAAGATTGAACTGAGCATGACTTGAAGTTATGAGCGCTTAACTGTTGGTTGGGGGGTTTTGGGTATTATTTATGTCTTTTGAATTGCAGTACAAGGGGCCCATTGAAAAGTCAGTAGTGAGTGAAAGCCCCACCTTCGAATCAGTAGTTCTAAGCACTCTCTGAAGTATAGGGAAAAGAATGGAATATTGATTTCTCAACAAATCATATATCAGAAAATGAAACAGCTTAAAAAAGGTAGGGTGAGGTACCTCATTGGCAATGCTTCATGAAGTGCATTCTGATCTTCTTTGCTTTTGGATGCCACTTATACCACAAATCTGCCATTTTCTAATTGGAATGCTGTTCTGCCAGAGCTTGAAAAGGAAACATTTTTTTCTGTTCAAAACATTTTCAGCATTTCAGGCCAAACAATCTCTGTAAAGGAATAGATCTCTGTAAAGAAATAGGAGCAGACTACTCATTATTGCATCTGGAATCTTACTTTAACGTGTTCTTTCTTTTGGAAGCAAGGCTCCTTTTATGACCTGACCAGCCACAAATTAAAAAGCTGTCTGATTTTGTCTCCATAGTTATGTGCCTTTCTTGAAAACGCTGAGTATGTTGTAATACCATTTTCTTGTCCCAGACTGGTAAGGTTGAAATGGAAAGAAATGAACCTGATTGAAGTTGCAGGTCTACTTGTAGATTGTTTTATTCTATGTACAGTTGAAACCAATTTTATTTCCCATTAGTGAAGAAGAAAAAAAAGCATCCAGTTTTATATGCGCTGATGCCACAAAGAAGGATAGATAAGCTACAGTTCGATTTCCTGGATCTCTCCCTGACTAAACGAGAAGGCATTGTTAGACAAAGCTGTAGAGTTAAATACCCCATTTGTAAGCTGAAATGCCAACATGGGATCAAATTGTTACAGTAGACAGCTTTTTTAACTGTGATGTTGCACATGATTGTAGTAATGCGATAAAAAGTAATAGCTTTTTTTTCTTTCCAAATTGAATGTAATCTTCATAATGAAAAATATTTAATTGGGAAGAAACTTCTGACACTATCCTGCACGTACAAGTATCTTTGAAGGTACCGCCTTCTTATGAACAACAAAAACAGAAGCAGAAATGCAAAATTGAATCAACCTTAACAACACATACCACTCTTCCATGAGCAGCTTTGATTATTCATTGTCTGCATGTGGTGTGTTGATGTCACAGCATAAAATATCCTGAATTCTACCAAACTTTTAGGACGCTTCAGGGTGTGGTTATGGAAAGTAAAATTCAAGAGATGGAGCAAGTTATGACATATTACTTGGAAATGACAAGAAAATGACTACTTCGCTGAGGAGGTAGATGTTGCTGCAAGTAAACATCCCTATGCATACGGGAAAATGTAATTTACTGTGTTTTGTTCATGGAAGCAGTAATTTCTATTATTTTCATGGAAGGACTAGAATCTTACAGTATTATTTGATATTAGCAAGTTAGCTCTTCTTTCCACATATTCAACTTTCTTTTACACATACCTGCATATGCATTTTTTTGAAGAACACAATAGTAAGTATGGGTTTATGCGGTAAAATTGGAGGTGAACTCATCAAAAAAACTGAGTGCTGAAGTTTGAAGTGCTCTTATGCAGATACTTTGGAAATTATTTCCACAGCATAGTGCTATTCCTTCTATTCATTTTGCAGAAAACCTCCAAACCAACAACTAAAAAAACCAAACCCCAGAACAGCCAACAAACCCAGCAAACCTGTACTGTTTCAGAGATGTTGAGACTTTTGAGTGTATTTTTCAATGTGAACGCATGTGCATGTGTGTGTAGATAAAAATCATAAAATCTCATGGTTCTTGGTCAGCTGAACCATAATCCCCTCGGGAACTCTCTCTTTAGAAAGCTCCAATCTGATGAAGGGGTCCTGTTCAAGAAAGTCTGTGTTTTTCAAAGTTTATCAATTGATCAATGCCATCTCTCCATACTAATCCTACCTCAATGTCATTCAATGATGTATCGCTGTGATGCATCGTTAAATATTGAACTTTGGTTATGTAAGTGCTGCAGCACTTAGTTTTGTTCACTGTACATAAAGCCTTATGAAACTTGGCCAGTAAGTTCCGTAGTGGGAAGAAAAGACAGAAATACTTGGCGATGCTAATCTCTTAAATAGAATTCATGTGGAAATGAGGAAGTTGGACTCCGCATTGTTGGGTACTTTTAAGATTCAACTAGTAAGGGTGCTGGAACATCTAGTCTAGGTCATGCTTTGCCCGGAAAGGTTGGACCAGATGGTCCTTGAGTTCCCTTTCAACCTGGTATTCTATGATTCTGTGATATGTAACAGTACAATTTGCCAATCTTGAGAGAGCTGCTCAGAACAAATGGACAGAAGTACTGCAGTACTGTGAACTTTGCTGTTCTGAACTAGCTGTGGGAATTACTTGAAATATTGTAAATAACAGGATGAACTGACTATCTGTGCTTATGTATGCTCAAGTTCCTTAGACACTGCAGAAGTTTGTTTTCTAATACTGATTCAGCTGAGCTGTATATAAGACATCGGTAACTATATGTAAGGTTGTCTGTAGCTGCAGCTAGCTATTTGAAGCAATTAACAAGTTTAAATGCAACTGCTGTCACATAGGTGCCCACTTTATCATGTTTATAAACTTGTGTGTGAAGCGCTTGTGTAGTTATATATGAAACATATGTTTAGACAAACATAGGGCTCTCTGCTAAGTTTCCCAGCACATTGGAAGGAAAGATTTTTGCAGAAAAATATGGTTGCTTTCAAAGGCAATTTCTAACACTTCTGTTGTTTACAGCAGACTTTTAAATTTGGTCAAGGAAAAAAAACGCATGAACTAAAGGAAGTGCCATTTCTTTATTCCCTGAATTCAGCCCAGTTTAGTGGAATCATAAACTGCAGAACATCACAGTTTTCTTTCTTTTAGCTGCATTTCATAGAAAAAATTGGCAGCAGACCAAAATAATAACTGAACTCAAACATTTCTAAAGATTCAGGTTCACATTGCTGCCAGAGCAGCTGTAGCAGCACAGGCTGCACTATAACATGTTTTGAGCGGCTGGAGCAATGAGGAGGAAGGAGCAGGAACAGTCAAGGCTCTCTGCTCTACAGCCATACCTCTCCTGACCTGCCACAGAACCTTGTCACTTTGCTCCATCTGGAGAGTCATAGAAAAGATAATTTTCACACATGGGTTTATTGCTGACAATTGATATATTTGGCCCTGAACATGAAGCTGAAGAATTCTGTGATGCAGCTCAGCAGGTCCAGCATCAAGTCCTGGGGCTTTGGGGAAAACACTGCTGTTAAGCTAGCAAACTTTAGAAGCCATTTCCTTTAAAACAAACAAACAGCAAAAGCCAGGGAAAAAAAAATGCTTCAAAGGCTGTTTTAAAAGGAAATCATTGAAACTGGAAAGCCAAGTTCTTGGAAATAATGGTTTGCCAGATTTGGCTCTGCAGCCACTATTCAGTTCCCCTGGGTGAGTGCACTGTGATACAGCCTTCAATAATGTAATATTGTCATATGTTTCTGCAGAACACCTGCATGCATAGGCTGGGCATAAGAAAGGACAAAATTGTTTGTACAAACAGCTGCAACGTTTTAATGCTTGGTATTGTCATGTATGTTTTTACACGTTGTTTTGAGTGTGGATGCTGTTGAATGCATATGTAAAGGTGGGAGTACCTATGTGAGTGTACCCATGCACCTGTAATTGAGGAGGTCAGGAGGTTTTTGTTGCTGCACAAAAAGAACTATCAGTTTCTCAGAAGAAGGATGCTGTAGGGCCAACTTAAACATTTTAGTGCTGTAGATGTATGATTTTCAGCCCTGGGTAAAAGCCGACTGAATATGTCATAGACATGATTTGTCTTTGGATGAAAGCAGCATCTCTCATAAAGCGCTCCACTCAATCTATGGAATGATATTAGTAGTGAATGTGGAGAATGCTCTTTTCCAGTAGCTTGAGGTGTACTTATATGAAACTAGCTGGTGAGTGACATGGTAAATAAAATCCAGAGGAAAAATGATATACACTTAAAGATGTATTTTAGTGACAAGCAATGCAGCAGCAAAGGCAAACAGAAATAGAGCCCTGCAGTAGGTATGTGAAAATAAGAAGAAAGAAGAAATGCCTTCTAGAACTAATCGTCCCTGGAACATTTTATGTGTTATCCCAAATTAGACTGGGAAAGATCTATTTAACAGCAAAAAATATTTTAGTTCCCCTTTCACTAAATCTTACGTATTCCCCTCACTACACACACTTCTGAAATGCATGTTAGGAATAGAATTGTAAAATTTGGAGGGAAAAACTACCATGCACATACTAACGTGTGTAGGTCTGTATTGGTACAACATTGTTTTACCATCTGAGTAGTTTAAACCACATTTTTTTCTTACCTTCTGACACTAGTTCTAGCGCCAGAATCACAGTGGTCCCCATAGTAGATCTCCTTTCCTAACAGCAGATTTCTCAGCAAATGAAAAATCATCCAGTCATTACTTTCTAATTATGTGTGTCTCTGAATACCTAATTATCATTGGGAACAAATTGCATCCTACATAGTATTATGAAGAACTGTTAATGTGTTAAGATGCTGCTTTTGAGTTTCAGCAGCTGATGCAGCTTTAAAACAGGGTTTTTGCTACCTGGGCTCGTTTTTACAATTTTGTTGTAAAATTCAGAAGCAGCTGAAGAGGAGCCGGAGTACTGGACTTAGCTTCCTTATGCATTCTGCATGTCAGATAAAGAAACGCATCTATATGTCTTTCATAATCTACTTTTTTCCATGCTTTAAACTACATTCTTGGAAGGTGAGTCTGTCGCAGCAATAAATAGTCAATATTGCATTTTCTCTCAGGGTTGTTTGGTTCGTTTAATAGCTTGGTTTGCATTGTCCACATGCCTGTGGCAACACAGGAGAACACGGTAGATTCGTGGATCTTTCTTGCCAAATACAGCCTGCACAGAAGTTATGTGTTCCTTTAGAATAAGAATACTTGATAATTGTGCTTAGGTGGCTTACTTGTAATGTGCACTTTGGCTAGAAATGAGAAATCACCTGGTACTTACCTCATGATTATTTCAGCATGCACAATTGTGTGTTGTGGTCATAGTAGTGCAGGCTCCTGAACATCCTCAGCTCCTATTAAAGTCCATTGGTGCTGAGTATCTCTGAGACCTCCTAGATGAGGTCCTTAATCCCTGAGAAATATATAGTGACTGTACGTAAAGCATAATTTATAGCTGATGACGGCATACAAGTAATGCCACTGCTTGTTACTGACACCATCTAAAATTCACAACTCAAGGACATACCTGATCACTAGTTATAAAACTTCATTTGTAGTAAAACCTCCTTTTACAGCTGAACTTTTGGATTTTCTTTTTTTCCTTTTTTTCTCTATATCAATTCTTCAGGATAGGCATGCATGAACTAGAGGCATTTCAGTACTAGAGGTAAAAACAGTTGTACATTCACTATCTATTTGTATCTAATTGTATATTGATCTACTAATATGAAACCTAGAAAAAGGTAGACTGGTTGAGAGTTCAGTTCTAATTAGCAGTAATTATGCTGCCACCTCTTCTATGTAATCAAATCTGCAAATTTGATTTGTAATATGAAAGAGAGGTGCTTGAAGAAATCTAAGTTAGTAAGACCCATTAATAATCTGGTCTCATAGGAATACAGCTAAAATTTATTCCCTATTTTACTTTCATGAAAAAGTTAATTAAACTCATCAGCATTTTAAAAACCACAAGAGAAATCCTGTCCCAAATTCTGCCCATCTGTATACAGGCAGCCTTGAAATAGGAATGAGGATATAACCATGCCATGTCCCTTGCCAGAATCTGCAGGCGACTACTGAGGGTAGCTGTAAGCACTGTGAACTTCCCCAGCTGTGCTGGTCAGTCCCCATAGGCTTGGATTCTGCATCTATGGAGTTTTGGAGATGTTATAGGATTCATCATTTGCTGTACCTAAAGACATATGGTATTTTGTTTCTTTGCTCTTCTGGGATTTGCTCACAGTGGCTTCTTAATCTTTATGCCTGACATAGTAGAGATTTGACTGAGTGGCCCTGAGTACTTTCCCTGTTGTGGTGATCTAGGCAGAAGCCTGAGGAGATAGGCTTGGAATCCAACCTGGCCAGGGTGCACAGAAACCAACACATGAGCTGGTAAGCTAAGCAGCTAAGAGAGCAGTACTCCAGGCAAGACCAGGACTGGCAGAAGGAGGAAAGAAACGGTGTAGTTTAAAACTGCCGCATGAAGTAGCTCAAATCATGGTCCCAGGCTTTGCACAGAGCAGCCGAGGATGCTATTCCTTCATCTCTTCTGTGAATGAGGTATGGTTTTGAGGCATGGTAACACACACCAGAAGACAGTACTGCTTTCTGCAGCAAAACCAGCGAAGCTGTGGATGAACATCCAAGTTGGCTTTGAGGGAGCTGGTTTCAAACTCAAACTCTTTCTGGTAAAACAGAGAAAGGGAGACTCTGAGCCTGCTTACTTTAGAAGAGCCAAAACACAGGAAGCTGCCTCCCAGTACCTAAAGAGCACAAAGCAATAATTTGACAAGATTTTTTCAGAGAAGAAATTATTTAGCTAAAAGCCACAACTGTGAGCTAGATTGAAAAGCAAGAGGAGCATGAAGGCTATTTTGCAATGATGACCAAATGGACCGGTATTGCTCGGTAATTTAGTTTTGGTGGAATTTGATTCCTCCATGTTGTTATTTCTGTGAGGCAGCATCTGTATCCGGCACTCCAGCTGGGTTGTTTGTGAGAATGTTTGATTGTTTGTATTATTCTAGTGCTGGGAAGCCCTAATCATGGGTCAAGCCTGCATTGTTTTAGGCACTAAATGAACTCAGAACAAAAAGGCAGTTCCGCTGCCATAGAGCTTATAATCTAAGTACAAAACAAGAGACAACAGATGGGGCTAGACAGACGGGGAAGCATAAGGAAGCAATGTGACTGTACTGGTCAGCCAAAAAGTCAGCGTTCAAAGGAGAGCAGCAGGCCAGCTACAAGGTTTCTGTAAGTAACATATCAAATACAGGATTTGAAATGAGATAATTAAGACAGCTTTGTGGATGACTGTAGGCAACTCCTTCTAAGTATGAGGCAGGTTGATTGGAAAGTATTTTGGAAGTAAAGCCAAACATCTTGGGGTTTAGCGCATAGAAAGTGGGAAGCCAGTAGAAAGAACACAGGTAGTAGGAATATCAGTAAGACTTTAGATATGAGGTTTTTTGCAGCAGCATTCTGTATAGGTGGGTGTGAGTTAAAGCTTCATGCCTTTGATCTACTTTTTAAGTGTGGAGCACACTCTGAGGCACACTCCTTCTCATCCTCATTGAAGGATTTCTCCCCCATCATGTCAGTGGATACTTCTTTGCCGTGGAGAGTTTGATGAAATTCACTTTTGAGCGCATACAAGCTTTTGCTTGGCCAAGGAGGTTACAAAATACATCTGTATCCCCAGATTTCAAGGGCTATTTAAACAAAAGCCTGGATTTGGAAGTCAAATAAATTTCTTTTCTGAAGCAGATCAGGAAAATAATCACAAGACCATGTTTGATTGTACTGGACAGTTGGTAAACAACTTGACAGCAATTTCATCATACGGTTACATTAGCTATTATTTTATATGCCAGTTGTATTTGGCAAATTACAATTTCTCTTTGAAAATGATCCTTGGGAAAATAATGCGTGACATTTTAAAGATCCACAATCCATATATGCAAACTAGTAAATAGAAGATAACTACATACAGCTTGTACAGCTAGATGGCATTAAGTGAGTTTAAAGAGCCTTTACTCTGAGATTTCTCACTTTAGTGCTTCTGTATTCCATTGCTATATTAATAAAGTTCTCTGTATTTAAAATGACAATTGCTTGCAAAAATATATGATAAGCTTTATGTTTGCTTTCAATTTCCATGCTGTACATAAAGGAGATAAGAGTACTGAGTATCTCGTAACAAAATGAAATCCCTCCATATGGCACCCTTTTCCCATTAAGATGTAGAATATGAACCCAAAAAGCATCTTTTAAAATAGTTTTATAGCTGAAATGGGATTTTAGTTTAGCTTAATTTGTGAATTGCCTGAAGCAAGAATTATCTTTAATGCTGTCTGTATAAGGTGGCTCCCGCAGCTGCTCTTAACCAATTCTATATCAAAATAACCAGGAGCTGTCTCGCATTCATCTAGAAGTTAGGTTTCTGATCTGTTTCCTTGATAGTCAACAGAAAGAATGAAGCAGTTTGTCCTAATCTTATCCTATTCTATTATATGAGCTCAAAATAAAACTATTTTAAATCTCAGTCTTGAGGTAGCCTGGTTTCTCTGAATCCTATGGAGGGAGCCTATATGATTAGCTTAGTCTAGTCACCTCACTCTGGGCAGATAGATTTGGATGCGATTAAAAACCTTTGAAACTGAGCTGAATTGTCTTTTATTTCAGCCTGTCAAATGTAGTATGGTGATGCAGTTAGCAGACCGATCTTTGGCTAGTGAGCATGAGAAGAATGTAAGGAAAGCCTGTACATAGCCAGGGTAGAATAGTTGCATTAATTAACCTGGATGTTATACAGCTGGAAGGCTGGCCAGGCTTAGCAGTAAGTGCTACTTTTAACAGGAAATAACCTTGAGAAGGTCTAACATTTGAGGTAATGTAAGAATAATGTTATATCTTGAGTGTTATGTAAATAATTAATAATATCACACTTTATAATTCCTACATTAAGAGGAGGCTTTACTTAAAAGAGCATTAAGTTTTTGCATGACTGGACTGTTCTCATATCAATGTCTCTACTACAGCCATGAGGTCATCACCTATCTGTTTACCCAGAGCACCCTTCTATGCACTAGATTACCACTAGCACTTTAGTGTGGCAGCATTTATTGTGCTACAAACTTCTGATCTGTTGAATAAAAATTGAAAACTTGGAGGAGTATTTCATCAGCTGTAACATACTTAATTCTTAGAGCTATGTACCAAATGCAGATGTGTTTGAGTGCAGGGACCATGATTCTGTCTTACCTGCTACCATTTGTCACCCATTTTAGTACTTTCTCTGTTAAAAGTTGTGGTAGCCCTGCTGTTTGAAGGACTTTTCTGTAGTTCTCAGAGCCTGTAAAATAAACCTTTTTCATAAATCATATTTTTAAAAGTGCTGCTCCAAGTGATTTGACATTTTTTCAAAAGTAAGATAAAAGTTTACGTGCTTCAGAATGATGTCTCTAAGAAGTATGCACTTTATATTTTATTCATTTTGATAGCTTATGTTGTGATGCATTTGATAGATCCTGAAAGACATTGTCAGTTTTAAAGATACAGCCAATAAACTTTTGTTAGTGATGAAAATGTGCCCTATAATGATCAGATGCCTCTGTCTGTGCAAAGAGATTGCATCAACCTCATGATGTCTTTTGTTCTCAAACATTTTTGTTGCACTCTTTTGACCAGTGTTACATAACATATGCCAGAAAAGGAATATTTGTCAAAAAATGAAAAGAGAGCAAAAAAGTGAAATTAAAGTACAGAGTTTTGCAGCTGAGAAGCACAGATTCTCTGAGGTGATAATCCTTAAAGAGAACAGGCAAAAGGCAGTAATGGTCTCTTTTCTTATCAAAGTTTGTTCTGAAAGTTGCAAAAATAAATGCATCTATCTGTGTATGTTCCAGCATCTAGATATTGCAGGTAACATCAGTTAGGACTCAAGTAGTTTTCTAGCTAGGCAGAAAGAGAACCTTAACCTCAGCTAGCCAAATTTGGGATTAACCCACTGCCTGTAGTAGAGAGCATCCATTAATACCAGCTGAAGATATGACACATAGCACTTCTGAAAGCTTCAACATTATCCTTCATAATAAAATACATTATGAAGATTATTTTTTTTCCTCATAATGTAGCAAATTTCAAGGACAGTTTGGAAATACAATGAGTTGAAAGTATGAATTAATCACTATTGCTACTTAAATTAACATTCCTCACAAAAAAGCTCAATGAGATAAATTGTTCAGTGAGCTAAAAAATAAAGTTAAATGCAATTACCAGGTGGGAAAGTTTAAACAGATGCATTAGTCTCTGGCATCCTCCAACCAGTTTGATTGGGGGATTTCAAGGTGAGAGCAAGACAACATGAAAGTATTGTGCATGTACTGCGGTGCAGTACAAGCAAGACTGCAGTGTCGAGATAAGAGACTGCTTAAAATCCTGCCAAGCAGTTCTTCTGTTTTTGCTGTATTTACACTAACTGATTCAGAAGTCAGAGCAGAGAAGGATTTTTCTTTGTCTTAAGAAGGACCAATAGTTCTGAAATTTCGTAAGAGTAATACTGTGATTTTTATTGAAGTAGGAACCTCCTCACTGCTGTGTGTTGAGCTTTTGAAGGCAGTGAGAATACAAGCAATGGTTGCTGTAGTTGTTTCACAGAATAATATAGTTTTTTACAGGCATATTTTTAAACTGAGAAGAGATTTGAGTGGTTTATAGCTGTAATTATGTTTGCAATTCTGCCAGAACATATCCACACGTGCAATGTCTCACCAACATCTCCTTTCCACATTCATTCCATATCGCAGCTATATCCTTTGCCCTCCTCTTCCTACTAAACGTCACAAGACATTTACTGTGTCTGATTCCACTTGACAGAAAGACAATACCAGATTTTGAGGTATTTGGCTGGGAATATCACGTAATTACCTTTAACAGTCATTTCATTGAATAAATTTTCCCTACTGTAGTATTCAATTTTTAAGACCTTTTCTAGGTGTCTCACCCTCAAAGAAAAATTTAGGGCCAGCCCAATGGAAAGTTGCTGCCACATGCATAAGAATGATTGCATTTATTTTTTCTTGAGGCAGTGGACAGTATACCATGACAAATATATGGTCTGTCACTGTGTGCAGTCAAGAAGCATCTCACTTTGGTTTTGAGATGAACTATCTATGAATCTGTTCAGTTTAAGGCAGGCAGTCATGGAAACCTTGTCCTTTGCAAAGACTTCCACTTAGAAAATTCTCTGCCAGAAGACCTGCCTTGGTGCAGTCCTTCTGCAGTAGGAGGGACCTCACTGAGCTCCACTTGGAACCCTCCATAGGCAAATGCCATTTCTGAATCGCCTAAGGTTTGGTCTCGCTCCTAATGCACCTGTACGAAGCTTTCTCCTAGGAAATGAATGAATTGCCTGTTTGCATTTAGCTATGTTAATTAACAATATACTGTGATGGAACCCTGTTATATGTAGGGAGGTCACCACTTTTCTTTCAGTTTTGTTCAGATGTCTTTCTTGCAGTGATTTATACTTCTAGTTTATTTACACTCTGAAATAAAGTGTGGGAAAGCAGTACACATGAAATTATCTCAATTTTAAAAGCTGAAGTGTTTATAGTTGGTAAGCTTAAGTGTACTGTATAATTAAAATAATTTTAAATTGTTTTGCAATTAGTGCCGTTGAAAAAGTTCTATTATTTTGCACGTATTTAATTTCTGTATTGGTCTCTCCAAAGCACATTTTTTGTAGAAGACCAAACAGTGTAACATCTATAATTAAGGTTTAGACAATTAGGAGTATGCATGATCAGATTAAAATCCTAGACTAAGCCTTACCGTACTGGGACTGAAGCACAGGAGAATATACTATGGTGGATAACTCTATTTAAGGTTATGAACATATGGGTATGCTTATAATGTTTTCCAGTTTCTGTGATATTGTATCACTGTATATTCCCAGAGAGCTGAAAAAAGAACTTCCCACTCCTGGCACATACCCTACAAGTGCTTACTGAATAGATCCATTACATTGTAGCAGTAATGGATCCATTGTTAGGGGCAGGTTTATAATACTGATTTCCCTTCAGATTTTAGAAAGAGCTTCACATCCTTGTCATGCATCTCTGGTCTAGACGCTCCAGGTATTAGCCTCAATTTGTGAAAGAGATTTACAGAGAGAGTGTTTTTGTGTGCACAGTTGCATCAAGGCTGATGGAAAATTGGTTTGAAGCAAAAGCCTGCTATGTTCGAGGGTTGTTCTGCAGTTCTGATTTTAAGTGTCTTGAAACTTGTGGGCAAACCGCCTCTTTCCACAAATACTTTTGTAGAAGACAACTGTAGGGAAGGAAAAAAATCATGTGTATCTCCTAGAAGATTAGATATTTCCATTGAGGGGTAGGTACTTCTACCATTGACAGGATGGGTCTCTGTAAGGTCTTGATCAAGAAGCATGTGTAGAAGTTTAAGCTTTGACATGTTGATAAGCATTTGTGTATATATCTCCAGGAAGTGATTAACAACATGAGGACTATTTCTTAAATCAACAGGAAAGAAGTCCAGCAGATAGGAAATCCATCCAGACTTTGACCTTTCATTCAGCACTGGACACACAGTTCTCTTCCATTTTTGATCTGGTGGGTTGGGGGGAGTCTGTTATTCTTGGACAGCAACAGTTCCCCTCTAAGCTCCCGTTTCATGTACAGGGTTTTTACACTTCTGACGTGGAGTACGGGTGCTTTTTTTTAACAGCAGAACACTTGATAAGGACAAGGTGTCTCTGAAGGTGTACAGTCTCACTTTATTATTATTATTTTCTTTTAAATGAGAATTACAGCTTCTTTTTGATATCTTTTGATGCACATATGCTTTTGTCCATAATTCCCTCAATCTAAGAAGACATTTCTGTAGTCAGTACGTTTTCTGCTTCCTTTTGCCCTGTCTTTTGTTCATACTTAAGCTTTAAGCCTTGGGTTTGTCTCTATTAAGGGACAAGGTTCATCAGGCCTCATTACATACAGCTTGTAGCACATCCCTAGGAGTATTAGAAAACATAGTTGCAGAGTGAACACACAGCCAAGTTTCTCCAAAGGTTTTGTGGCTGAAATATGAGTAGGTGGTGATCTGAAAATACATGGTATTGACAGCTTAATTTCAGATGGGATTTATGTTAATTGCAGACTGACAAACCCAAAATGTATTGGTAGCTTGATTTCAATTTCATTTTTCTCATCTAGAAGCTTATTTCATGGTTTTGCTTTCATTTGCTAAGACAGTGTAGAAATCCATATTTTCGGCTAATTTGTTTCACCCTGAAATTACTGAAATACCTTTCCTGAGTTCTTCAGCTCCTGATTTAGACAGAATAAATTGTGAGTAAACTATTAGTGAAATATGTTCAATTGGAATAACTGTATATAGGTGCACATATACTTTCATATGTATGTATATGTAAAACTGATTTTTAACAAGGCACTTTGGCTTTTTCTTTAATCGCTACCACCTATGTATGTTCTTTCTAGTGCTTTTCTGTGCTGTTTGTTCTTCTGATGGTTTGCCTCCAAATCTGTTGACCATTCAGAGTATCTGCTCTGATCCCTTGTTTCAGAGTTTAAGATGTGAATCACTGACTTACCTACTCTGATGTTTGTTTATCAAGGTTCCTTCAGTTTATCTAATTTAGGTTTCCTGAGTTCATGCTTTAGACTTGGGTGTTAGATCTTTCTTGCTGAAAGGGTGAAAGAGCCCTTTTAGCACGTGACTGTTCCCTTCCTTAGAACTTTTGTAATCAAATCGTTTCCCCTAACCTGATTTGTGAATTGCGGAGCCTATCTGAAGCTACTGCTTTGGTTTTGTTATATTGCTTATTATTTTTCCACATGAGCTATAGTGGCGAAACACCTAATAAGAAAACAATATTTAAATGTAACTTATTTTAAAATACTTTTTTTTTTTCCTGTGGATGCCATCTTCATCACTGCTGACTCTTTTGTTGTTTCTGTCTCTGTCATTGCCACATCTTGCCGTAAATGGCAACATCAAAGAACATGGAACCTCTTGGGGTGCCTTGTAAAAGAAATGTTCCAAAACAATTCCACGTCAGCTAATTTTACAGATAATTGTGTTTACTGTTCCCTCCTTTAATCTGTTTTATAACAGTCCCATGTAATCAAAAAGTTTCAAGTAATCTGTGCATATTATTTTAGATACGTTACTAATTTGGTCGCTTATGTTTCTATTCTTAAAGCTTCTGTCAAAAGGCAGTTCAGCCCACCTATAGTCTTGAGTCCTCCTTGGACATGCCTCTCTGCTGATTTTTCAAATCTAATGTAATACCTTCCAGATTTGGATGTCTCAGCTAAGTGCCTTAAGGCAGGTTGGATGAATTTGAGACCTTTATCCCCATTACAAAGACCCAGTCTACCTTGATCTGATGGATTTCTCGAATTTAAGCAGTCTGTTACCCCACATGTAATGTACCTCTCTCAATCTTCACTTCTTAATGTTCTCTCTCTTTCACGCTTCATCTCTGCAATTTCTCTCATTGCAGTATATTCCCCAGTTGCCCCACGCTCAGCTTAGCTCCATCACTGCCCCTTCCTTCCCTGCACTATTAGCTTCATCTGTCCTTGCACTGTCTTTTCTGCTATTGCCCATTTCATATCTCTTCCCTTGAATGTTTCATTTATCCATTTGGTATAAAGAATATTCTTCCTGTGTTTTTAAGGCACTGTACAAATTGAGATATATATATGTATAAAATTGATATATATTTTCATAATTATCGCATTGCAGTTTTAAGTTATACTCTGCCTAATTCTCCTATTGTGTTGTTGAGTTTAGCCAAGATGGTTGTTTCTGTTTAACTAATGCTGTAGAGCAGTATGTTGGTCAGAAAGGTTTGTACTATAATTGAATAACAAACTATTATTTTCTTCTCATGCGTTCAGTGAACTGGTTTTGCAGATCTTTCAGCTCAATTCATTACGATCAAATAGAGAAGCATTTGTTTCAATAAGATTTTAATCTCTAGGACTATCTTTTGCATCAGTGACTTTTCATTGTTAATTGCTTTCTTGTCCCCCATTAAGGTGTTCTTGCAACTGCTTCATCCAAACTAAGCTCCTTGTCTGCATGCAGAATTTGAAAAGACTCTTTCCTACATTTTAGGTAATATATAACCATTTTTGCCTTCTTAATCCAGCAGCGTGATTTTGGCCATTTTTCTCCCTTGATGCTAACAAAACCCGTACAGAATCATCTCTCAATAGAATTTTAGAAATGTCCTGAATCCCCCTCAAATACATCAGAACATTAAAAAATGTTATTATTTCATAACACCAATTAAGAACGCCAGGGCACCTCTCTGTGCTGGATGTTTCTGAGTGAATTACCATTAATATTAATGATTTAAAAGGATATGCACTGGCTGGAGCACACCCCTAATGTCTCATAGTCATCCTACTGAGAATGATTTTTATTATCACTTCTCCTGAACCTGTTGCTACTTTAGACACCATCAAGGGCATAGGATAGAAAGACCAAACAACAAGTTGAAATATGCCCCTAATTTTACATGTTGAAATAACAAAATTAGGAGAAAAGTTCAAATGGTTCTCTCCCTTTTCAAAAATCAATCGGTTGTGAATTTGTTATTTTAACACAGCTGACAGAGAACATACAGAAGGAATTCAGTAATGAAAAACATTTGGGGGTTTTGACAGGTCTTGGCTGAAATGAAGTCCTCTGAGACCAGCTTTTGGAGGCAGAGGTGAAAGTAGAAATTGGTTTACGTGAAGATCTCTGTATATCGAATCTAAATTTTCAAGGGAAACTGCCTGCCAGTGTCAGAGCTTATTTTTGACACATCCAGCCTGAAATCTATCAAAATCTGGAAACTTCCTGACTTCTCATTGTAACTTCTGTGCGTGTGATTTTCACAAAACTTTGTTTGCACAGGTCCTTAAAGCTTCCCAGAAATCTTGTGCTAATCTTTGAGTCTGTTCAAAACTGCAAATCTCTTTTTTTATCTACATTTTCTATGCTTAACTCCAAGCATTAACTATATTTAACTAAAACTCATTCAGATATTAAAATTAACTATACAAGTCATTGAATTTTGCAGCTTATTAATTTGTTAGTTTTCACAATAATTTAGTCTGGTTCTCTGGAAGAAGTTGATTAATATAGTCTTATTACTCTATAGATCTGTGCAGCATTTGTATTGACAGTATTTAATGTAAAATAGTGGGTTTTTTTTACTTGTGTTACAACTGCAAGCCAATGTAGATAGGTAGGAGTGAGGTAGATTGTGTTCTTTCTTGTACATCTAATATATTAGATGTAAATATTTTAATATACCTATTTACAACGGCCTACTCAGTAGTAGCTGTGTAGCACAATGTTAGAAATATGACTTGAAGCCTCTGAACTACACAGTGTAACTGAAAGCTGATAGCAGTTTGCAGGAATTATATTGCTTAGTAGGTTATTGTGTAAAAGTCTAGCTAAATTTTCATGTTTGGCCCGACTTTAAAAGTCTGTGAGTGAAGAAGGTCAGTGTGTATGTTTCCTTTTAACATGAAAACTTAAGCACAGTGGAAAGTTGTTTAGATTGTAAACTCTTTGGCGCTGTGCTCACATATTACACCGAAAACAGGAGGAGCTGTATCCTTGACTGGGACTGACAGAGGTTACAGGGAGATGTCTAAGCAGCAGCAGTAGCACTTGCACTGAAAAGGAAAATGAAAACCAGTCACACTGTTTTGAGGAGCCATTCTGTCCATGCATGCTGTAATATGTAACAGACTACAGTTATGTGTAATTTTAAACATTAAGTGCATCAGCTAGCAATTGAAACCTGTGTGATGAAATTGGCTGTGTTCTAGGAATTTTTCACCAGCATTCACAGCATGCACAGAATTGTGTAATTGTAAAATAATCCTTTCTTGGGGTCATGCTTATGTATCTTTGGAAATCAGATTACTAGTTATATATTATTTACATGTGCAGTGTTTACTGTCTGAAAAAATTCGGCCATGTGTACTTAGGGCATCAAAGAAGAAGCCAAGCCCTAAAGCTGTCAAAGCTGAGTCACGTTGGATGGCACAGTGATGCACCATATTCATCCTGAATTGTGCGAACCAGAAGATGCTGCCTGCATTTGAATATCAACCAAGTATATTAACTCTCATGTGATCACTGCAATGCTCTGTGCTAGCTTCTGAAAACATAAAATGTAGGAAAAATATTAAAAGACCCATAGCCTCCTATTAGATGTTGCAACTGCTGGAGTGTTCAGCAGGAGTTAAAGATGGATAAAACGTAAAAGGTATGATCCAGAGCAGGGAGTAGCAGATGAGCTGCATTCAAGACAAATACATTCTCCATGAAAATGCTGTCACATTTATTTTTTATATTAAAAATTCAAGTCAAGTGTTTAATATGTCTCATAGACATCAACTCTTTCTGTAATTCTGGGTCTGGTGCAGATTTGCCCTTAGTCATTTGGGGATTGCTTTTCCATCCTCTTTATCACATTGTGCTTCTGCAGTATTCCCACCAGTTATCCTAAGAACTCAGAAAACGGAATCTTTTTTCACCTCTCCTAGAAAATAAAGTATCATGAAGGACACTGTCAAACAGAACTGGGAAGAAGGGAAAAAACCAACCAACCACCCCAAAATGCTTATTAACCCCTTGACGTAAATACTGCTATTTTTGAGGATTTAATGAAACCTCCCAGAAAATGTTAGCATGAATATATAGAATGCACAGCCAGTATCAAATCTTTTCTTTCCTAAACAAAGGAAAGCATTTATCATTCTGGTAACACAAGGGACAGAAAACAATGCCTGTTCACAAAAAAAACCTTTCATGGATTAATATTGTTGTTTTGTCCCCTGCGATCCTAGAATGATAAATATTGTACCTTCTTTTGTCAGTACCAAAAAGACTTTCATACGTGGAATAAAGTCACATTCATTGTACTTGTTTTGGGTTTTTTTCCAGATTCCTTTTTCCAAGCTACTTCAGTATATGTCATACCTGTTATATCATGCCGGCTTTCTTGTGGCTGCTCCAAAGCTCCATGAAACCTGTAATGCTGCCAGTTTCATTTCTGATTATTAATAATTTTTGTTATTATTATTTGCATTTTCAATGCTAATAATTTTTGTTATTATTATTTGCATTTTCAATGCTTTCAGAGGCCTCACTGTGGCTTGAGACCTCATTACACCAAGAGGTGCACAAATGTGCATAATATAACTTGCAAACACTGGAACTGTACGTGCCATGCAACTGTCCATCGAGTGTGGTTCTCTGGGAAGCCCTCAGGGAAAGTATGTTTGGTCTGTTACTTTTGTCCCCAAAGGAGGACAAAAAGGACAACCCTTTGGACAGACAGCCCTATGGAGGTGTCGTGGTTTAGGCCTGCCCCGCAGCCCACTCACTGCCCCCCCACCTCCTCCCTCGGCTCCCGGAGGGATGGGGAA
>WYDI02005386.1:0-16484 GCA_009867235.2 Psittacus erithacus | reverse complement strand
ACATGGTTTAGTGTGAGGTGTCCCTGCCCATGGCAGAGGGGTTGGAACGGGATGATCTTAAGGTTCTTTCCAACCCTAACTATTCTATGATTCTGTGACTCTGTGTTTTGACCATATGCATCTTAATCCTATTGGGAGTTATCCAACTCAGAGTTTGGCCCTGATGGAATGAGGGTGGAATAAAGATGAAGCTAATGACATTCTCTTTCCATTAGCTGGAAAAACTGGTTAAGAGGATAAAAGAGACGATGCAAACTGCATAGCCTCTGTTAAATTTGCTGCATAGAAACACATTGTTTGTCAAGCCTTAGGAAAATAACTTGCTGTAAAACAGTTACATCTGGGATTCACTTTGGAAAAGATGCTCAGTCTAGTCCATTGGATCTTGTTAACCCTTGGTGTTTCAGATTCAATTTAGTTCAATTACTACTGGAAGAGAACATGAAACTGGTGCTTAATCTAAAACCAGTTACTAGTGAACACATATGTAGCCCTTATCTACTCTGCTCAAGTTTTTGGTTTGCAAACACAAACAGATTTCTGTGTTGGCTGTGTGTTGGCATATATATATTTTATGTACATATGCCTGTACACATGTATGTATTCTTAAATCTATTGTAATTTACAGAAGTTCATGTTCTGTTCGAGGTTACATACAGCCTGTTTAATGCTGTGTCTATTCTAATACACCAATAAATCCAAACTGATATGAGAAAAAACCTACAGAAAAATCTGTTTTCTGGATGTAACCAAAGTGCTCCTCAGAGTGCTTACATCACCTTTTTGCCAGAAAGCCAGTTGTACTGTAAAATCTGTGCTGTATACGCTATTCCCCTGTGTAGTCTGAACTCTGAATTAGGCCTTGCAATGAAAATAGTGAAATACTGAGGTATACTTTATAAAGCATATAGTGTAACAGTATGTGCTCAAGAGGCACCTGTGTTATTAAACACCACTAACCTTTGGGAAGGTATTTGCAAGGCCACTGTACTGTTTCTACTCACAATCATCACAAACCTTGTTCCCACATTTGCTAAATGATGATTTTCCTTGTTTCTCCCCAGGTAATGCAGACTTGCTAAACGTCTTCAGCAATGGGATGTCCCAACAACAATGCTGTGGATTATTGTGGTTCCCACTCATTGCAGTAAGGGTTGGATCCAGAGAAGCCAGTGATTTTCTGATGAAATTAAGTTACTTTGGAAATGATCCCTTGCAGAAGCCACGATATTTCATTTCAACCCCATAAGGTTTTTGCTAAATCCAGCATATGGCCCCTGGGTCAGAAATGGAAGAAATCATAGTAGAAATAAAGAGAAAGTGATTAGGGATGGAGAGGTTAAAACCAGAAAGACACCTCTCAGCTTTCATGGTATCTCATGCACCTGGTCCAGGACATAACCCACTTGACCCCACTGTTTTGAAGGGAAGGACGTTATTCCTCTTAGTAGTCCTGAGCACCAGGGCCAGCCTTTGAGATCCCTGGGTCTCAAGGTAGAATGTCCTAGACCTCTGCAAGTTATCTGTAAGCCCGAGAGCCTGAGCTTTAAAAAAACCTCATCTCTACTATCACTATTACCCTGTTTGCTTGAAAAGCTGAACTATAGAAAATTCCAGTCTCCAAGCAGTTAAATGTAATAATGAATGTGGCATAAAAATACAGACAGATTGGAACAAAGAGGGACTCACCTGGTCTTCTGACAAGCAGCACAATACATTTTACATCTGTATTAATATGGTAAATATGCAAAAGCTTATTCATCACTCGGGCCTACTTATTAAGCTAAGAAAACCATATATCTAGCTCTGCTTCAGGTACCATATGATAGATTCTGCTATTATGTATCCTGTTATAGAATCACTGTAAAATATACTTATGATGTGGTAAAACTTTTTGAGTCTTTCCAAAACATAGCCTCAGAGAAAATCAAACATTTCACCTCAGAGAAAATAGGTGTGTTAAACTATCCCCCTAAAAAGAAGGTAGAAAGCAATAGGTGAGTTAAACTATTCCCCTAAAAAGAAGGAAGAAAGCAAAGAATGTTTAATTTCTGTTTTCCTAATCCATTTGCATATTAAGCCAGCTGATCTGCCTGCCACTCTCAGCCTCACTTCCAAATTCCATCCAAAAGATTCTCAAGATCAACATGAGTCAGTGGATAATTTAGTTCTGAATCGATTCAGATGTGACCCTTCCCTCAAAACCTAAGCACAATTTTGACATAGTCACTGTAACACTCTACATATGGCCTAAGAGCCACATTTGTGTTGCATGTTTCAATAGAAATGGTAAAACACCTTTTTTTGCAACCAATTAGAAACATTTGCTTCTAGAAACATCCATTCCATTGCAGAAGTCTAGTTCAGCATGAATATCAAGTGTCTTGTTCTATGACCTTGAGTCAGATGGGAATTAGAGATCTGCCAGATGTTTGATATCTCAGCAGGAGATGCAAGGAGTTCCCTCTGCTAAGGAGTGAAATAGGGACAGTGGAATTTCAGGCATTTGGCAATGTGTTCTGTACGACACAATTCTAATTGAGATAAACAGGTGCACTCCAATAATATCTCTTTGCCAGGTCAACTTCCAAAGACACTTGTGAGAAAAAAATCCCAGTCAGTGAAACATTACAGGCTAATGCTTACATCTGAGCAGATGTTTGGTGTGCACTCATTTCAACAGGACTTAAGAAAAGGCTTTTCTAGTTGAAGGTTGATATAAAGAAGTGGTTTCGTACCTTTTTGAGTCAGGGCCAAGAGCAGAATAAACAAATAACTATTTAAAAAATCCCATGCAATGTATAACACATTCCCCATCCAACTCATGACTTGTTTAGACATATAGAAATACTGTCCAAATACTCATGTTGCAAATTGGCAGTCTACTCTAACATGGGTCAAAATGTCCTGTTAAAAAAGAAGAATATTGTTTGGATACACTGCAAGTCTCCAAGGCTCATGTTACTGTGGAGGAGGTAAAAATCATGGAAATTTTTTATTATTTTTAATGAGTCCTGTAAGCAATTGTTTCACAATACAGTCTGAACAGCTAGAACAATTAAATGACTACAGATGTGTCAAATGATGCAGGAAAACCATGAAACACTTCCAAGTGAGTAGGCGGAGGGTGTGAGGAGACCATATCCTGTAATATATGAATCTCAGATTCTTTGGCATGCAGCTTATATTTATGGAAATGTCCTGGTAAACTTGGAACAGTCTAATGGTTTTCAAAGTATTTCAAATGAACAGCATAAAAGCGCTGTTGAGAATAATCTTTTTTGGCTGTGGTGATTTTGAACTAGCCTGGGAACAGTATAGTAAAGAATGCACAAGACCTAAAAGGACCAAATTATAATTGCATTTGCAAGCTGTAGGTGAGAAACAATTTTATAAACATAATAGAGTTCATTAGTGCAAAAAAAGACATATAGGAAACAGTGCTGGTTGCTTTTATCTAGTTTTGATCACTGTCAGCTTGGATCTCTGCCAGGGATACAGCTTGCAGCAGTAATAGGGTTGCTCTTAAGTTATGCCACCTTCAAATGGGCCTCTGTGGGGGCTTGTCCTGCAAATCATTGCACAGAAGCCATGTTTGTCATTTTGTCTTCTGAGTCTCTTAGCAAGTGATTATGCAAGGACCACTTTCAGCCCTTTTCTCTCCCATATATACTTGAAGGAATGCACATTTTGTACTTGTGATTGTGTGGTCCAGTCGAAGTCCTAACTTGGACTGAGCCACCTTTGATAGCACCATCAGGACTTTCTCAGCAGTGGAAATTAGGAAGTAGGTTCCTTCTTACAATCTAACTCCACCTGACTGCTAAGTGCAACACTGTTGGATGTGATAATGACTGCATGTGTGAGCAGAAAAGGGAAAGGGGTGAATGGGCAGGGAGATAACAAATCTCCCTGCAGGAAGCATTTCAAATCATCGACCCTTTTGAAGGACACGTCTCTCTGCCTAGTTTTTTTTTTGCCTCCTGCAATATAAAGATGGACCAAGGCTGCAAAATCCCACACATGGCTTACTTTTCTCTACAGCTGTCTGGGTCTTTCATAAAAGAAAAAAATTAGTAGTCTTTGCTTAAAAAAACAACCAACCAAGGAACCAACCCAAACCCCAAATTTCAATCACTGGAAATAAACTGAGGTTAGTTTGAAATTAACTCACAGGTATTACTGAAGGCTTAGAGAAAACAGGGAAAATCAAATGTGAAAAGTTGATCTTAGGTAAGCCTTTTTCCCAGCAGCCTAAAAGCTGAAGGTCCCTGGATCTGCTGGTCCCCAATGCTGCAGCTTGTTAAGATATACCACTGTGAGAGGAGAAGTTACATGCCTGAGCTTCTGAGCTTTTGTGCATTAGCGCTGGACCTCAAAAGAGAACAAATATCTTGCCAAAAATACTTGGAGACCACTAGCGCCTTAAGAATAATCTTCCGCTACTTCAAATACTTTCTTTTCAGTTAGCTCCCTACTCCCATTTTTAAGAATGTAGATATTCAAAAACTCCAAGTGGACAGTGTCACATTATGGTACCAGGTAGTCTACCCTCTTCCCAAGAAGGACAAGACCCTTCTATCCAACCTGCCTGTCCTCCCTGGGCAGCCCACCAAGTTGGAGGGTGTTCACCCAACCTATTCAGGGACCCTACGAGCAGCACCATGCTGATAGAGGTCAGGGAGACCAGTCTACCCACTTCCCAAGAAGGACGAGACTCTTGTATCCAACCCGCCTGCCATCCCTGGGCACCCCGACAAGTCAGAGTGTGTTCACGCAACCCTACGAGCAGCACCTTAGGCCAAATCCCTTATATCAACTATGGAGTTTCCGGAAACTTATATATACATATACTGGTGACAGGATACAGATTTGAAATAGCTGGTGATAGTGACTGACTGTGGAAACAGATCTGATTTGCAATAATATATAATCAAAACTGATTGGTGATAATACTAAATAGCTAGCAAGATGTTAATAAGTAAATGCGCATAACACAGAGCTCTTACCCAGTAGGTGTCCCTTATGGGGGGGAAAAGCGAGGTCCAGCCCGTCGACTGATCCCAGATGTTTCAATGGAGAGCTTCTTCCCCCAGACATCTCCCTTCTCTTTCACCAGTTTATACTATTTCTTTACTTTTAGGTGGAGCTTGGGTTACTCTAGTCCTACATAGCCATCAGATTTCACAAGCATAGGAGGAGTTATTACAATTAATTCCAAGAACTCATGAATACCATTCCCCTCCCCTTTGCACCTGCACACTGGCATCTAACGGTCTTGGGCTGGGGTGTTCTGGGTGAAGTGAGAGGTCTTCTTTGCTATGCACTTTTCACCCTTGGCATGGTTTCCCTAGCTGGCAATCTCGAGTCTTTTAGAAACTAGTTGAAACAAGTTCCTGTCAGATAATCATCTTTTTGAGGGAAAGAGTCCCTGATTTTAAACAATGTGTTTCGGTTACCTACTCTATTCTGTGTTATAGTTTAACTAGCAAGGACAGAACATATCTATTCCCTATTCTAAGTTAAGACAATACACAGTTTAACTAGCAAGAACAGAACATATCTGTTCCCTATTCTATGTTAAGACAATGCAGAGTTTGAAGAAAGCTCTTAACTCTTTCCTTGGTCCATTACTATTAAGGACATTATAATGAGCAAAGTTCAGCTACAGGACACGATTTCACAGCAGTTGTGATCCACCTTTCTTGATGGCAACTATGCGGTTATCTTTACTCCTGATAACTGGGATGAGCCATGGTACCTCCGTACCGCTTTACTCACCATTCCAAGGATATTGCACTGCACTCATACATACTTTGTCTGTTTCCCTTGTTCCTGGGAGCAGCAACTGTGTCTCACCTTGGGAGCAGCTGCTCTCATGTTACAGCCTCTGAGCTGAACTTTGCAAAGCCATCTTTCTTCATTTTCCTCAATTTCGGTTATTTTCCTACAAACAGTAAAAGCCTTTACATAAAATTCTCTAACAAAATAAGCACGTGTAACCTGGAAGTTGAGTGACATACAGCAAATCTGTATGATTTATTTCACGCTCTGTGAAAGAAAGAGTCTGCTTAGAAAAGTGTTCCACAAAATTATGTTGTACACAATTGTCAGCAGAAACTAATGACTGCAGTGTCTTGTGAGTGCATAATGGGAAAAGTCACCAGGGGATAGAAGGAACTCCATTCCATTTAGCCTTATAGTCATCAAGGTAAAGTCATTATTCATAGAGATCAAGCAACAAGGGGAATTCCTGCCATTGCTTTTCTGGGATTGTAAAGAAGTCTCTGGAAAATTTCTTCTGCTATCCAGATGAAGGAAGGGGTCCTTTCGCTCCTCCTGTGTCTTACTGGAGAACCTGAACCTATAGGGATGTTACAGCAAATTCTGTAATAAAATTACCAAAAGAGTCACTCTCATCACTAAGTAAAGTGAAAGATCACATGCAAAATGCAGGACAAATTATGGTGCTACAACAGATAGACCCACATAGCCAAGATCAAGATCAGCCCAGTTACCATGGCATTACTTTATAAACAAACACATGCAGTAGAAATCAAATTGTTCAAGTTTTACATAATGTTTCCATGACACTGACAGTAGGTAATGAAGATGGGATTCCCCATAGAATGGCCCATTACAGTCTATTTTCTGACTTAGAAACTTGTAAGGCAAACGAGACCTAAACTCTGACTTCAGCTTTTTTTCCACCTTTTGAGAACTGGGGCTTTATCTGGATCTATTTTCCAGTTCAGAGAAACTAATGTAGCAGATAGTCTTCAAAAGCAAACTAGGTTTTGAGTGTTTTATAACACAAAGGGTAAGATGGCACATGTCTTCAGCAGATAATTGTTATTATTTTAAGATATAGAACTATATAAATGTTTTTTCTTAGTCACCTGTCTTTGGTGGAACACGATGAATTAGCTGAGAGCATTTTACTTTAAAACATTAGCAGATAATTCATTTTTTATTTGCTCCACTATAAATGCAATTGAGGACATTATAATATAGAGATGTATTGTATTAAAGGAAACGCTGTACATAAACAGTAGCAGAATCAAGACTTGTGATATTTTAGGTGGAAATTCTTTTTCATCCTAGTAAACCTCTTAATTTATGTATTTACTGCACTGCTATCTTAAACATTGCCATACATCTTCTATCCAGCCTCGATCAAGTCAGCAGAAATATTTCCCTTAGCTACAAAGAACTAGGGAAAGCTGGAAATGAGTGAAATGTGCAGCAGAAAAGTTTCCAGATAAAACCCTCTGTTATTATCTGCTTTCAGATGACATCCTTGGCTTACCAATACACCCAACAACCTACATATCACTGTTAAACATTGACAAGTTGTAACGCTTTACATTCAAAAGGACCCCAAAACACTTCACAAATTTAGAGTTAGTCTTGGAGCACTTTTATACATATGTTTATCCCATGGACTACTCCTGTCTTTATAGAACTGAAATGAAAAATATATGAGCTGTGTATACATTTTTGACTCACAGAAGAAGCCTTATCTTCTCTGAAAAACACCATGGAATGCAGAAGCCCTGTTCAGCCACTTTGGAAAGCATCACATCTACTTCATATGCTCTGTATTTTCAATAGAACATCTCTAAATTTTTTTGCACCTTCCTTATGAGGAAAAATAACTGTCAGAAAAGGAAAAGAAGCTTCCCCAGATCACCAAACAGGCCAGCAGCTTGCTCAACCTCATTGGGAAGGCAAAGATGAGCTTGATTACCAGGATCTCATTTTAGGCTCAGCCTTCAGGCCTGGCCTGTGTGGAAAGGACACCCTTGGGTCTGCCTGTAGCAAGGATGCTCTCCCCACAGGAGAGGGCTCTGGGAAGCATCTCAGGGTTGTGTGAAGTGGTAAAGGGTGCTTGAAACCCTGTATATGGATATAGTGCAAATTTGTTGTGTCTCCCCTTGAGAGAAAAGAAAGGTACTTCAACACTTAAACTTATGTTACCCATGGCTGCTACATTGTGACTTGTGCGTGTGACAAGACGGATCAATTCTCAGTATCTATTCCCTTCTGTTCATTCCCTGCCATGCTACCATGTGCTGTATTATTGTCTCTTGACAGCTCCCGTTACTACAGCTAATTCCTACCGCTCATCTGAGCTATCAGCTGGAAAGAGGCTGCCAGCTTTGCTCTTCAGGGAGCCCCTTAAGCCACTATCTACGAGGTGTCATATGTCCCTTTCCTACATTCAAGGCTATCAAAACCTTTGATAACGAAATTTTGCAAGGAAAATACTGAGTAAACTTCGAACAAAAATCAAGTGCTTTCTTAACATTTTCAGCAGCCATGAGAAGCAAGGCCTACAATCCCATGAATGAAAGTGATGTTTCTTGTGTCCAGTGAATCTACTCGTAGGGTTTCCCTGTTGGTTCAGAAAGTAACTGGCTCCAAATTAAATTAAACAGAAATGACCACATTGAAGGAAGTCATAAAGTAGTGAGCATTTGAATGAGAAATGAGAATGAGAATTTTAATGAAAAAATGGAGGAAAGGGAGTCGAATGAAAAAAGAAAGCCCTTTTTAGTTGAAAATATCTTCAAAGAAGAATTCCAATCTGCTTCCTTATGAAGAGTACAGCACACTTGGATTAAGGCTATGGAGCAGATGTGTGATACAAAAATGCTTCTGAAAGCATAACACAGACCTCATAAGACAGATATTTTGCTTTGTAGCAAAAAATGCCTAGATTTTACATTGGAAAACAAAGCTTAGCATATGTCCATGCCGTTGCCAGATTTTCTGTCTTGCAAGTCAGCCTTCCAAAGCTGATTTCAGTTTTGTATAGCATCTAAAAATACATAAATATACAATCTAATATATATGCTTGTTCATTTCCTACATGTCTTCACTTCATTAGTCAGCCAGCTTGACTTCAGAGGAAACTTTTGCTTCCTTGGTTCCTTTTCCTTCTTAACCACAAGGTCTTCATGGGTCTGTAATTAAAAATGTATTTTCCTGCCTCTGCTGTAGAAAATATGCTGAGTATTTGACCAGATGCTGAACACTGGCCATTTTGATCAAAGACATGGAGAACTTACAGTAGCTAAATATGGCAGTATTGAATCTTTGGGAAGTTACAGTGCCCATGCTATAATTTATACAGGAGAAAGGTTATATGTCTAGTTCCTTAACCTATTTAACAAATTTGCAGACATTTGAGAAGAACTGGTTTGGGTTTTATTTCACTCAATATTTTATATTGAGTTATTCTGAATCATTACTTGTAGAAGACACTGATTTATTGCATTCAGTCTGATCAAGGTATGTGTTTCAGGGAATGGTTGGTAACTTTTTCAGTTTTATGCCTGGATGTATAAGCTATACAGAATTTCAGGCAGATTTCAGTGTAAAATTTCCCTCCCTATGCCAGGAACCAGTAATACATAGAAGTAAAAACTCTCCAGAATGTCTATCAACCCCCCAGAGGTTTTACAAAGTCCAATATTTTCTAATGTAAAAGTTTGAATATTTTTCTATGAAAAATGAGGGAAAAATAACTATGTCTTTAACAATACTGTCAGTTTAAGAAAGTTCATTGGTACTGAATACACCAACAATTTAGTGTTCACTTTCATTTTTTACTTTGATAATGCAATGAGAAGATTTCAGTGAAGGATTCATAACTGCCATCAGTACACAAATGCTACTTGAAAAAACACTCAGAGACAACAGCATCTTTTAAAATGTGTTTCCAAATAACTGGACTATTGTGGGCTTGAAATCAGCATATCTGGTACACATTTAGGCACAATTAGGGCTACAGAACTTAACCTTACATATTAAGGTTGATTTTTTTCTCTTTCCTTTCTTGTGTACTTCTGCAACCAGAAACATCAAAATATTTGGATCAGTCCTGTGCTAGTTCCTCAGGCAAAAGTTTTGTTGACTTAGACTTTTCTGAAGAAAGGAACTTAGGTCTGCTCCCATGTTACAGTGAATGTTTTTGTCTCAAGTGTACTGAATATAGTTGTTAAAACTCGTTCTTATAAACATGAGCTGGAAAGTAAAGTTTTCTAATACAATTCTATGAACTAAATGTATATGAAGATTATTTCTGAATGAAAGGGTAGAGAAAATCAACTTCAGCACTGTGAAACATACAAAGTAGTTCAAGATAATAAAGAAAATATTACTGTCATAACAATGCCTGAGAGAGACATCTGAGGTTGGACGGACTTTATTTTAGTATAAAAACCCAGCAATTAAATCCTCCAGGGATTAGAGATGGCATTCAGAGACATCCACATTAAGGTCACCAGTTCAAATCCACTGTAGGTCACTTGCCAAGTGGTCATTACAAAGTCAGGGTTGGTCAATGATCTGATAATCTCATGGACAGGAATCCACACCACTAAAACCTCTGCCACAATTGGCACCTTTACGGGATATTTCGCTAAAGAAACTAAGGGTTGAATTGAGCACAGAGACAGAACAATCCTTTCACCATAAGAGGTGATGCCTCAAAAAAGCAGGTTAATAGGATTCACAGTGAGTTTGTCTTAGCTGAAACTTACTGTTCACATTTGTAACCAATAAAAAAGACATAAAACATCTGGGTTAGGTTCCTTCTGACCTGTTTTAGTGTCGTGATGCCCAAATAAATGCTAAATAAACAAATTATTCCTGACTCTTTCATCATGGTCGCAATTTCTGTATTACTTCAAAAGGAGACCACAGAATTATCCCCATATGAAACCCATTTCTTCCTCTCGTCAAATGATAATTTTAGATGTTGATTGCATTGCCAGGAAGAATATTCAGTTCACAACTAGACGAAAATAGGGTTTCTAATAATACTAGACTTCTCATATCTTCATAGGTAGAAGTATGCTCTGAACATTCATAAAGCCGTGTGTACAAAGCAAGTGAAATGAAAATAGCAGGACTTCACACAGTTATGATTCTGAGGCTATGAAATGCACTGCTGAATTCACTCCTCACAGCTCTCTTTTAAGCACCAGACTAGTTTGGTATTTCCATTGTATTTGTGAAGATACAGATGTGAAAGTATACATTCCTAACTAACTCTTCGAACTCTGGAAAGCTTGTAATGAGAGGGATGTATATCTCTGAGCACCTTATACACATTGCAGATCCCGTAAATGCACAGCCCAAAAAATACAGCATTTTTCCCAAATTCTATAGAAAACAATAAAATCTTACAGAAGCTAGAGGCTCAATAATTGTTTCTGTGTCACACAGACAGTTAGGGCCTTGTTAGCTTGTAAAAATACAATGCTGATTCACACACAGTATCTAGCTAATCAAATATTCTGTGGTCATAACTGGACACATAAAGCATAGTAGAGAAAGGATAGAAGCTATTTACTTTCTTCATACTCTTTCACCCTGCAGCTGATTTCAACTCAGAAGATTTTCTGAGCCTGTGATTTAATCTGTTCAGGAACTCTGGGGGCCCTTTGTTTCAAATACTTGTCCAGTGTTCCCTTGAACCTGTGTACTCTTCTTATGTCTGCAGTGTCTTATGATGCTCCATAGGACAACCACTCTTTCAGGTGTATTACCTACTTCTGATTTGAACTAGGCTCTTACCAGCTTCGTTTGTTGGCCTTCAGTTTTCACACTGGAAAAAACTCTGCTCAGTTTTGATCACTACCAAATCTCATGTCATTCATGATTTTGTAGACCTCTTCTGTATCATTCCTGAGGCCAGAGGAGCCCTAGCCTTCTCTATCGCTTTTCCTGTGCAAGTTGCTCCATACCTCTGGTTGCCCCTGTTTCTCTTATCTGTGCCTTCTTAGGTTCTCAAATACTCTTTTTTCACATAGAGTAGAAGTGCACACATCAGGTTGTGATTGAATTGTGTGCATAATGGTGTTTTCTACATTTTTTTTCATTCCGAAAGAAGCCTAACATTTTGTTTGCTTGCTGAACTGCTACTCAGCACGGAGCTGATGTTTTGGTGTCCATATCACAGCATCAAGGTCTCACTCCTGAGCCATTGTAGTCAGTTCAGAGACCACTACTATATATGTGAAAAATGAATTTCATTGTGGATGATGCTACCTCACTCAAGGCAGTAAGGCAAGAAGCTGCAGCTTTTATTCCAGTTTAAACACATGGAAAAATAAAAGATAAAACTGCAATTTAAAACTGGATTGCTAACCAAATAAATCCAGCAACAAGAAAGCTGGAAAGGTATACTTCTGAGGCTGACTGCAATCCTTTATTCTGCCTGGCAGTGGCGATTCTGGTACAATTACGACTCTGAGCTTAGCATACGGGAAACATCACAAATGCTGCACTGGGAATTTAATGTCTGGAAAAAATAATTCCAGACTTATACATCCAAGAACATTTTTAGTTATGTATTGACAGTTGTGTTTGTCCATTTACATGACAAAATAATAAGAAATAAGGGCTTCTTATTATCTTACATAGTGGACAATAATAAATAATAAATATTGTCAACTATGTAAGATAAAATTTCAAATTTGATTAAGTTTTACTTGAGATGAAGGACAGTCTTGTTTCTAAGACATTTGATTTGCTTTCAGGAAAAAAACCTACGTTAATCCTCAAATTCATTCGGTGTGATCAGGGGCCAGTTATTCAAATTCATTACTCCTCAACTTTACATGTGATTTAGGGACAATAAAAAGACTTTTCTCTTTACTATGTAGGTTTGTGTCACAATATGTGACATACTGCATTGCAGTTTTTCTGGCAAAAGCTTACCCAAAGAGCTTGCATTTCATAATTGAGATCTTAGCTGTCATCTTTTTTTCAGATAGATTTCTTTTTCTACTAATTTCTGCACTGCCAAGTACACAGAGTCTCAGTTCCTGTGCACAAGTACCACATGTGGCTAGTTTTAAGTGTTCCCTTCCTGCAATGTTGGAATGAGGACAAAAACTGCCTTTTCATTTCTTGTTCTGCCTTCAGTAGACTTCCATGGATGCCTCCGCAAAGCCAAAATGGACACCAGATTTAGACATAGGTTTAATCCACAAAATAAAATGAAGCTGCTTATAGACATTTACATGAAGTCAGCCATTCATAGAATAATGAGAACCCCTTTCAGTGCTTAAGACATCTGCTATTTTTTACCTGTATTTGAACCAGAACTGACAGATCATGTCCAAGAGGTTTAAGCCACATGGCAAGAGCATAAGGGTAGTTGCACAACAGGGAATTAAAATGTTCTAACTACATCTATCTACACGGGCAGTAACTACTGTAGTAAGATTCTCCCTTGATTCTATCCCCATTCACAGCAGCTATTTTAATATTCTAAACATACCCATACCATTTTTAAAATCTATAAAACCAGATAAGGAAATTCAAACCTCCTTTTAGAAGAGCCTCAGCAAAAAAAAAAATTTCATCAACAGGTCTTGCAGTGTTATGGACCCACCTTCCCTTCCCAGGGGAATAAAAAGCTGCAAAAATACCTGCTTAATGCCCATTTCCCAGCTCTACTATGAGCTCACATCCTGAAAAGCACCAGAGTTCATCTCTTGTCCTAAAACATTTCATATGACAGTCCATCTGCGGATGAATCTTCTGCTTACACAGAAGTCTCACTTGTTCTCCTTCCTTCCCATGTAATTTACCAGGCATTCAGCGGAAAATATATTTATTTCTTTCTAACTGAGCTCTCTGAGACTGCAGGAGTATTCCACATACTACTCGGTAGACCCCTGTCAAGGATCCAAGCAAAGAAAAGCCAAAATTAACCAACAAACCAAAATGTTTTCCTTCTAATGCTTCTCATTGAAGCAGTGGGTTTACCAAAACTTTAGAGGCACTCATCTCAGATTTCTGACTGAGGCACCCTCATTTTTAATCAGGGAAAAAAAAAGAGTTTCTGAACCTGGCCAACCAAACCCTGAAATACAAGAACACAGCTACAGCTGGGACCTTGAACAGGCACAACAGTGGCTGGAGTGATTTTGTTTCCTTTTAATTAGGCCAGGTTGGAAAAAATCCTTACCAAGTGGTGTTTCATTTGAATTTGATGATTTGGCCAATTTAGAACTTTTCACAGTTTAGTTCCAAAGGGTCTGAAAAACTATAGGCAAGCTCAATATGAGTCTCATAGCCAGGCAGGTTTTTAAGCTTCAGTTTTTGCCTGGTGTTGGCAGCCCATGAGGCAGACTGCTGGGAACCTGCATTTGTGCAGTCTGAAGTTCACTAGCTGTCTTTCCCAAAACAGTGCAAGAGCTCTGTCCCCGTTAATAGAATATTCCAAGTTCTATTTCTTCAATGTGAACAAACACAAATGTCAAAGCAACAAAAAACTCTGAGAAAAAGAATTACTATTTTTATCTCTGTATAATTCTAATATCAAGGAACATTAAATGTTAAAATTACACTCAGTAGAAACTACTTACATGGGGATTATTGTCATTAATAAACACAATCCAAACAGTGCATAAAGATAGTCATGTCTTCAACAGAGTCTACTTGTTGTCCATGTATTTTTGCATCCTGCATTTGTAAAACATCACAAGAGAATCCTGATTCCTTGGTCAAAATGAAAAGTGAAATCAGCAAAATTACACCACAGGAAAAAGGGAAATCACTTCACACACTTCATGGGGTTTTGATGTTAACTGTAAGTCCATGATAGCCTCATTTTATTCTGCCTTTTAATTCTCTATCTCAGGGAGTACTAAGTGACATTAGGTGAAAATAAAGAATGGAAAAAGAAGCAGAACTACAGGCTGAAGTAAATTACTGCCCAGTTTTCAATATGAATGTACACATGGGAAAAAAATCCAGTGACTGCAGAATTGCCTCTTTTGTTTGGTATTCTTAAGAACCACTCTACAGATTTTTTTTCTTGTACTTCTATTTGCATTGAGCTCCTGCATTTATGACATTTTAAGAAGTTAAATGACAGCAGAGAGTTTGCACCTGCACAAACAACCTGAGTCAGCTCTGTCAAATCCTGCTTCTCACTTGGCACAGATGAAGAACTAAAAACAAAAAAGAAAGAACAAAACCAAGAACAAAATCAAAAGCTTTTAAAGATTTGTCTTTGAGGAAAGAGAAATTAATTTTTCAGACTGATTTAGCATGTTATACCCTCCACCTACCTTTCATGCTTATGCAACTCTACATTACCAAAGAGTATAGTCCTTCCTATGAAAAATGAAGATGCCAAGAAACCTGAGCTACTGTCCTCAGCTTTGAAGTATTGCCCATGACACACATCTAGAGGAACAGGGCTCTAGCTATGCCTTTTGCTTTGCCTATCTAGACTTTTCATCTTTTTTCTCCACTGAAACCGTTCCCAGTGGGAATAAAAATGGCTCCCAGCCAGAAAACAGAGCAGGTGTTGAAAGATCACCCTCACTTTTAGTTCCAGCCACCATTGTCCTATCATGTCCTGCAAATTCTATCCGACTTCACTCATATTGCATGAGAAACCTTGATTTCTAAATTTAAAGCAGAATTTCAGGAGCTACTGAATGTTCATACTCATATAGTTAAGCTTTTATCCCCAGAATTGCTTGTCTGTTAAATGTGTCAGAAGCTTTAATTTATAACTCATAACTAATAATACTGGAGGTAGATTCAAGAACTCCAGGTTTAGTCACATACCTGTGTCAGATATCCTGCCATAAATTTTCATTATTCCTGTATGCTACACAATAGCTTCTAAGTTGTACTTTTTTCCCCATGTCACAGAATGTGACAAGAAAAGTTAAAATGCTGTAATTACTTTATCAGGACAGACTTTTAAGGCAAAGGAATTTTGTCTTTTCCTTCAATGCTCTTATGGTTTTCATTGTGAAATTCTCTATCCTCACTTAAAGCTAGCTGAATAATTAGCAAACTACAGTTCCCAGGAAGAAATACCATTCAGCCTTCTCTCTTCTTATTCCAGTATCCTTCATTTCTACATGAGTGGGAAGAAGTAGTCTGCTAAAACTGTTAGTTGTATCTGAATCATCATCCACACATACAGACAACATTGTTCCCTCTATTTCTATTAAGAATCCAATACAATTACACTACAGGCAGCTACATCATACATTTACTTCCCCCATATTTTGGTATCATAATAAAAAAAAAAACCAAACAAAAAACCACGTTTAGATCTCATAGTAAACACACTGAAGTGGAACTAGTCTTAGTGTTCTGGCAGTATCTAGAGTGAAACTATCTGCTGCACTGCTGTCATATATGCAGGGAGTGACTGATGCATCAAACCTGGCAGATTTTCCTTTATGGAGACAAAGCAGTAAAGTAGAAAGGAGCATGATTTGTAGATGGGGAATCGTATGTAGTTGAGTTGACATCTCTTGATGTTAAGGTGTTATGGCTTAAGCCCTGCCACGCTGCCCGCTCACTGACACCCACCCCCTTCCTCCCTCAGCTTCCAGAGGGATAGAGAGGAGAATCGAAAGAATACAACTCCCACAGGTTGAGATAAGAACAGTCTATTAACTAAAGTATAACACAAATCACTACTG
>WYDI02005385.1:15000-57150 GCA_009867235.2 Psittacus erithacus | reverse complement strand
GAAGTTTAGATTGGATATAAGGAAGAAGTTCTTTACTGTGAGGGTGGTGAGGCACCGGAATGGGTTGCCCAGGGAAGCTGCGAATGCTCCATTCCTGGCGGCGTTCAAGGCCAGGTTGGACAGAGCCTTGGGTGACATGGCTTAGTGGGAGGTGTCCCTGCCCATGAAGGAGGGTTGGAACTGGATGATCTTAAGGTCCTTTCCTACCCTCACTGTTCTATGATTCTATGATTTTCTACACGGAACAACTCCAACTGTCTGAAATCCCACTGCTCTGCAGACAGCATCAATTTTTGTATTTCAGTGGATACTTAACGCAGATTATTAAGCAGCTGGACTTTGCTTAAAGCTCCACTTGAGTTTTGCTATATTTTTTGAGAAACAACACAACAGTCCTCAGCTAGCTGTCTATTTGCTCAAGCTAATTTCTGCATCAACACACTTAATAAGTCTGTTCCACCAACACCATAAATCAGAGAACGTGACTGCAACGCGAAGAGTGTGAAGAGCCATCAAGGTCTGCGTGTCACACAGTCTTCTGTATCATGACATGTCCCATGATGCTGAATTGCTTTCTTGCTCATTAACTGACCATAATGCCCTACAGGTGTGTCTGACCTTCCATATCTCCTCCAGTTTCCCCAAGGGAAAGCATTGAGAAGGCTGCTTCTCATCCCTTTACTACAACTGCAGTTGCTGCATGAGAAGAATGCGACTTTTCTCTCTCCCATTTCTTCTTGCCAGTAAAAAGCAGCGCTTCCCTTCCAGCTTTCAGCTCCTGCTCACCGCTTCATCAGGAGCACAGGCTCTCCAGCACATCGGTTCATCTGGCAAGCACTTGCTGTGCTGCTGAATATCAGCTCACACAGGGAGCGTCCATTACCCATCCCCGGCAGCCACTCCAGCAGCTCCCTTGCAGACAGATATGATATTATACACACCATGTGTGGCTCCCCAAGATGGTGGCCAAGCAGCATTGATACCTGCCCTGAGGCTTGTTTCTGCATGGATGGCAAGTGCCCCAACAGCTCCG
Organism: Psittacus erithacus; assembly: GCA_009867235.2. Classification (NCBI taxonomy): domain Eukaryota; kingdom Metazoa; phylum Chordata; class Aves; order Psittaciformes; family Psittacidae; genus Psittacus; species Psittacus erithacus. Next base: position 56,117 of record WYDI02005385.1, on the reverse strand, counting down.
AGCATACCAGGTACCTGCTGCCAGTGTCACCCATCTGAGTAGCTATGGCCATGAACCACAGTACTGTGCTCTGTGTCTCTGGGCATCTCATTAGCAAGCACTGTAGATGTGCAGCCTTACAGATAACATGACTGCTATAACTCAACCATGTCCAATTCATTGCTAGAAAGGAATTGTTCTAACCTGGAATCCCACGGAACAAGAAAGGTCAGGCCCTGTAACCCTTAAGAGACAACCTCAAACCCTCTCTCCAAGTGAAGCTGGCCATGAACACACTCCGGAAGGAAAGCAAATTTCGGTGCACAGCCACAACACACTTTTCCATGCCTACTGAGTCATACTGACTGCAAAAGAAAGAGCAACCTCTTTATGGAAAGATAGGTTATCCTGAGAAAATCTTGGAAAATGAGGTACAAGTCCATGTTGGAAAACTCCATTCATACAATATATCAACTTTTTCTTAATCATTTATCTAAAACAGGCAGCAAACCACGTCAGTAACGTCAGTTGTATGAGGAGTGGCTGAGGGAACTGGGGTTGCTCAACCTGGAGAAAAGGAGGCTTTGGGGAGACCCTATTGCTCTCTATAGCTACCTGACAGGGCACTGTAGCGAGGTGGGCGTCAGTCACTTCTCCTAAGTAACAAGCAGTAGGACAAGAGGTAACAGTCTGAAGCTGTGCCAGGGGAGGGTCAGACTGGAAATGAGAAAAAAAGTCTTCACCGAATTGGTTATCAAGCATTGGAACAGGCTGCCCAGGGAAAGGGTGCGGCCACCATCCCTGCAGGGATTTAAAAGATGCGGCACTTAGGGACGTGGCTCAGTAGTAGACTTGGAAGTACCAGGTTAACGGTTGGACTCAATGACGTTAAAGGTCTTTTCCAACCTTACGATTTCATGATTCTACTCCAATCAAGTTCTGAAAGCTACACCCAGATGACTGTAAACTCCATATGCCATTCAGTAACAAGTAGTCAACTTTTGTCACCATGTACATAAGGAAAGAAGATGCAAAGTACCTCATCATACAGTCTGCAACCTTCCCCAATATACAGAGTAACAGAAAGCCCACACGACTGCAATTCAGAATATGGTACTTGTGTGTGATACAATTACTGAAACCACAGCCAGATACAAAAAGTCCTAGATGGCAGAAGAATCTATGAACTTTCCAAGTAAACAGGCAGTATTTTCTGCTTAAGCATTTCTCCTTTGTCAGCAGCATGGCCAGAGCATGCTCCACTGAGTGAGCAGGTCTTCGGTTCCCACAAAAGGGCTTCAGATCACTCCAGCTGCTTGCACCTTCTGAGGGGCCTGAAGGAATCCCGCAGGTGCTTAACAAGAAGTTGTGCCAATCTGTGTCTTAGGCACACGAAGCACCAAGCGGAGATGCCAAATTAAATGCCACATGTAATTCTTCTGATAAATTGTAAAAACAGAAAACAAAAAAAAAGGTACAACCACTGTAATAAATTGCTCCCCAGCACTGTCAAATCCTGCAGCCTTCAGCCTAAGGATTTGCTTCCATACTGATGTTGCCTTACACAGTTGCACAGCAGTTCCCTTTCACGGAGGTGATGCTCTGCCACAGAATCACATAGGCTTTGCCCAGCAAAGACTCATTATGGCCTTAACACCTGCTTGCAAAATATCACCCTGAGAAGGAGCTAGGGCAGAGAAACACATCTTGCTGCTGCTATAGCCATAGTGAAGATGCCCTGAGCAGGCATCTCCTCCTCACTCCACCATCTCATCTTGTTCAGGGAAACCACTGCACAACGCAGGAGCGGCAGGGAAGGAGAAACAACATGGTAGGCTAGAGATGGACCAACGAGTTTTATCAGCAATACCTGCCTTGCACACACACACACTTCTGATGGGGAGCACCAGTCTTCAGAATTTCATCAAATTGGGTTCTGGCAGTTATTTTCTAGCCCAAAAGCACCCCTTGAGAAGCACAGTGAAACTCTGAGAGACCCACCTGCTTTGCTCATATTCCATTTTCTGGATGAAAGTGTGGCCTTTTAATTTAAATGTTGCCACCTGCCACCTTCAGCCTTTTTTGTTTGTTACCTCCACTCTTAATTCTCGTTTAAGATCCAACTTAACTTCCCAAAACGACGCTGGATCCCGCAGTACGACATCGGGATGCTTGGCGGAACAGTTCTGTAAGTTGCCGAAGTAGCAAATAACCTCAGGTAGCTGCATAGCTTAATTACAGTTTATCTGATAAAATGCCACCTTCGTACAAGAGACCTCAAATAACACGCTTTCCCTGAAATATCCATTCTGATTCATCTGTTTTACTCCTGCTTTATGCTGGCTTAGCACCACTGGCAACAGCAGCAGTGTTACACTGACGTGAAGCTGAAATAAATCCACAGAGAGACAGACACACCGCAAACACAGAAATTAATGTGCTTTTCACTGCTGTTCGTGTACAAACACATGGGGAGAGGGAAAAAGGAACCAGAAAATTTTTCTTTTCTTCCCTGCTTTTCGCAAGTTCCTGGCTATCATTCTGAAATGTGGATATTCCCATCATGCCTTGGTGTTTTTCAGCCCCATGATGCCCTCACTTTTGATTGTATAGATGAAGTTGAAGTGCACAGGGTATTTACTGATCCAGTTATCTTGTTCTGTGACAGGCAGAATCAATCAATCAAGGGGGCAGCCTTATGCTTACGTATTCCAGGCACATCTCCGCACTTCAGGATACGAGATCACAGTGTTATCCAGCCAAATTTGATCAACAAATGCAGTTCCCCTGTGCCACAGCAATCTCAGATGAAGATGTTATTATGTGGAACTGAGCAAAGTGATAAAGACAGTACAGAAAAGGGAGGAAAAGTCCAGCTGGACCTTTCTGACAGCCTCTATATACTACAGCTGCAGCATCCCTTTTTCTGAGGATAACAAAAATAGCACATTCCCGAGTAGCTGCTGCAAAATGCTTTCTGGTCACCCTGTATCTGTGAGTGCTTAATGAAAAGAAACGTTATGCCATGGAGTTTACTAACATAATCTTAAATGTTGGACAACAGATTACAACCCTTGCCACTGTATTTATGGAGATTTTTATAACGCAGGATCACAGACTGTATTTTTCATCACTCTGTTGTGAACAAGCATATCAAAGCCTGAAAGCCCCAAAATACATTTTAAAATCACAGCTGGCTTAAGCAACTTCTAAGTATTCTTATCTTTTTTAAATCCCAGCTACAAAAAGGTGCACATGAATGTGTAAATGTTTAAGTCTGTCTCGAGGAGCGTTCACCACTCTTTTATTTTGCCAATAGCTTTTCACTCTGCTATTGCCCTACAGTTTTTTTTACATTATTTAATCCAAAATGCCATCTTTTTGATTCTACCTTTCTTTGCATTTTAAATCTTTAATGGGAGCCTTTGGCAGTCCATAGGCACAATTATTAGATATCTGCAGAGAGAAACTGAAAAATTAATCATACTTTCCATTTTATATTTCATTACTATACATAAAAATTATCTGGTCTTAAAGATGCATTCTGTGGTCTTTCCATATTCTCTCCCCAACATGGTAAATACTATGCAAGAATCTGTGTATCTCACATTCAGATCTCCCCAGCTAAACAGTTATACGGAGAATGCTGTGTTTTCTTTTCAAGTGCAGAATTTATTTCAGATCATTTTTCAATTAAAAGGCATCTGCTGGTACTTCTTCTGTTAGGGACTGCCTAAAAAATGAGGGTAAAAAGTACCCCAGACTAATCATACTGCTGATACTGAAGTTGTTTATTACCCTTTTATGGGCTTGGGCACTTAAATTACAGTTTTTCACAACTGTATGCAAAATGTGTAACATAATCCTTATGCAGTTTATTATAGAAACTGATATATGCATTAATCTGACCTCTGTCTAAATAGACCCTTAACCACAGGGAAAAAAATCTGAAGGCATCTATCAGCATGTGAGCAGTATCAAAACTGTTAAATCTATTAACTTTGTTTTCCTTTCACTATTATTAAACTGGAAAGCAAAATTCAACTGGAAAATTATGCCATTTGGGTTCCCTTGTCATCATGTAATAAGTATGAGAAATATACGTGCAATAGCCAAATGGCCAATAGACAAAACACCCACTCCAAGTGACGTACTGTTTTCCATACCACTCAGACAAAATCAAAACAACAGAGCTGTTGCAAACAAAAACAAAATAACATTTCCCATAAGCATTCCAGACAGAGAAAATTTACAGGAAAAGAAAGCTGGGAAAAGACCCAGAGCAAAGTGAGTGTTTGTACCTTCAGCCATAAACCCACTTCTGCAGAGCTGGTAAACAACAGTTTAACATTAAAAACACATAAAGGCTCAGCATCGATTAATTGTCAAACTTTGGAGTTAAAGATTTACATCAGTGGAGAGGGCTGAGCTGCCCGGCCAGGGCAGATGCAGCCAAGGACTATGCTTCATTCAGGAAAGCAGCAGGATTCAGCATGGGGAAAAGCACCAGAGATAAAGCAAGGAGGGGAAAGTAAACACTCAGGTTGATTGCTTCAGACAAGTGTGTTCTGCAGAGACTTGGCGGGGAGGGGGGAAGATCCAGCTTTTTTTATGTTGTGGAAGTCCTTCCAAGTCCCTGTGCAGCCTGGCGGAATAACAACTTGAAAAAGTGAAGATGTCGCTCTTTTATAGCTGACTCATATTTATATAACTTTGTTAATGCATCTGCTCCCTGGAAGTTACAGTATCTGTTTTGCTGCTGTACCTGCCCATAAATCGTGGCAGCGCGGCAAATATCAACAGCTGCATTTTCCTTTCCCAGCCCGTCAGCGTACAGTGTCTCCATCACAGCAAATTCCTGTCAGCTGCACTCTCGCTAACACAATTCCTATGTTTTGCCTGGCAGTAAATGGACGCTCCTGCCCCAGCATCATCTGAACAACTCTGTTAACATTTGCCCCCGAGCGTCTCTCTCTTTGTCCAGTCCCTGTCTTCTAACAGATGTCATCCAAGTCTAATCAAGCATAAAATGGTCATAAATATTTCTTTCTGGTAGATTTCACATTCGCATTTCATGCAGGGACATGATATTTTTCTGCTACCTCCAGGGAGTACCTAATGCAAAAACCAGTTACTTACATTCAAGGCTCATGTTCCTTTAGTAAAATGCAGCACATGTTCTCAGTTCAAAGACATAAAAAGGCGCAAGACTTTATCTTCTTTTGTTTAACTGCACCCTTTTTTTTTCTTAATAACGTGTGCCACAGCTTCTATCTAAGTCTGACATTGTCCTTTGCTTAATAGGAAAACACACAACCACATAAAGCTGGATTTTGACCCCAGCACTCTCTCAAGCACAAACATTTCTGAATTTCATACTCCTATATCCAAATTGTAGCACAAAAGAGAATTCTTATTTATCTCTTTTCTCAGCAATTTCCTTTCAGAAGCTATTTAAAGACTTCACAGCATTAGAAAGGCACTTCTCTATTTTGGTTCATTTTATGCAAGATCTTGCAACCTACCTCCTCGTATTTCCTTAAAACAGCTAAATGATTCCAGGGTACAACTCTGAGGTTCATGCCTATTTACCAGTTGATAATCATGACAGACAAGCGATTTCCAGTACTTAAACTTTGAAACTATTCACGATAATGAATTCTTCTTAATGTTCAGACTCATCAGAAAAATGCTATTTACCTTTGCTAAACTGGGTAAATACGGTGTCAGACTGGAAAATAAAGCTAACCTCGGGTTATTCATAAAGCCCTATGCCTTCTTATTTTTTCCCCGTTATGTTTGTCAAAGCAGAAATATGACATAGCTATTTAAAGTGAACCACACAACACTTAAGGATATAGATCACAACAGCGAAGCTGTTTTTCCTCCTCCTCCTCCACTGAGCCTAATATTTGATTACTGTTAGTCAAATCAAGCTCTCAGGCAAATAATCTCCATTTTTTAAGTTAATGAGATGTGGTCATGTCGACAACAGCTTGCAGAAACTTTTAATTCCAATTCCTGCAGGCTGTGCTGGCCTCTTTTACAGCAACCACTGTATGAATGAGTCAAATTTGCCAAAATGGCTTATGTAGACAAGTGCACACTTTAAAGAGGCACTAATTAAAAATACCCACTGGTATCATAATTTAAATACCATGAAAATAAACTGTAAAAGTAGCTCAGCTACAATCTTATGACTTTCCTTAGAGCTCGTTTACTTTAACTAGATGATGTTTTATTGCAGATGTATTCCTAGCTAAAAACAATTTTACGTCTTGGAGGAATTCAAGATTTTGATATAATTAAACAATTTATGTTAATATTTGTTTCACATAAGCTATTAAGCAAGCCCCCCAGAACAAGTGCTAATTGAGAAAGATGCAAAGAAGTAGACTGCTGAAGTAAGCAGCAAATTTATACTGTTGGTTTACTGCTCTAGCTGCAACTTCCCCCCTCATTACAGCTCTCTTTCTCCCTCTCACTCTCTGCTATAAGGCACCCAGCTGTACTGAATCCCATTAAAACATTTTCTTTGGATGCTATTATCTACTGCCTTCCTCAAAAAAGGAAGAGGAAAAGGGAGAAAGAGAGGTGGAGCTTGGTATTATTCTCGATGCACTTCCCTGGCCACAACTTCTCCCAAATCCCTTTTGTCTTTCTGATTTTTTGGCGAGGAATGCGAGTAGCACAGCTGTAGTGTAACAAAAGCAGGCGTGAGACCAAAAATACGATACAAAAAAAAGTTGGTGCTGAGAGGGTTAAACCTATTTAAGGGGTTAAATATGCAATTACCACTGACTAAAACCAGAGAGACATATAGATAAATAGAAGAAATGAAGTCCCCAGGTTCCATTCAGAAGCCTTCATCACATTACTACCAGACAGAAAACTCTTTAAGTACCATTTTCAGATGTTAAATCATTGTTCGTGCAGCACATATTCTCACTATTCCTGGGGGAACAATATCTGAAGACAGCGTGCTAACAAATGCAATCCAGTAAACAGGCATTTTTCCTCTTGTTGTTAGTACCTTTGTGTTCCAGCTCCCAGCTCTGTCATCCATGCCTTCTCTCTGCTTTGAAGTTAAAGTACTGAATGAGCGTTGTCATCTATTATCCAGAGTGTGCATGTAGATTATAAATAAGAAATAAAAGTGACTTTCAGTACACTGCTTTTGCATTAGCAAGTTGCCTTCTCTGTTACCTCCTCTGTCCTTCATACTTTGTTACCAACATTATATTAAAAACCTGACTTTAAGTGTTTCTTGCAGAATGCTATAAAATACGTACACAGCAGAGACAAAAGTTTTATTGAAACAAACAAGTCCAGCAGTTTAACCAGGTTCATGAGTTCAGCTCCAATAGATTGTTTAACCCTTATCTGCAGATGTCCTTCAGGCTCCTGACACATTAATGGCAACCCCGGCTTCTCTTGCATGTGTGCTGCTGAAAACACAGAGCTATTAATTACATTGAAGTTTATTTACAGAAAGGCTCCTTTTCTACTATTGATCAATTATTTATTAATATTTTCCAGTGTAACAATCTCATCACATTTTCATTCTGAGGCCCTGAATAAACACTTTTCACACAAGAACAGCACTGACCTATTTCAACTGCATCTGTACCCAGTCAGAAAACTCTCCTCCACGAACATAAAATGTCTGAAGCTTAGAAATGTTTCTTGCGTTACTTCATCTGAGGGAAGAGATGAGCAAAGACGATCTGCACTTTCAATGCCCAAACCCCTCAGTCTTCCCTCTGCCTTCAGCTGGCTTCACCAACTGCTGCTTCAGGACTACAGAACCTGTGCAGCAGGAACAGGTTAATTTGAAAATTGAGATTACTGAGGCTCCTTGTCTTAACCCACACATTTGCCTAAATTATGGCAATTTAGGAAGGAAGCAGAAAGGTGTTTGGAGCCCCGAGGGGTGGTGGGCACCCAGAGAAGTACACACCAAGGATGTGGATAGACAGCTTTGTCCTGGCCCTGCTCCAGTGGGGAGCCCCATGGGCCACCCCCAGGCACGGGCACAGTGGCCACGGGTCTCACACACCCAGATGTGTCTCTGCAAAACAACAGAGGTTGTGGGGAATCCGAGCAAAGCTAAACCAGGCTGAGCCCGAAGCAAGCACTGCATGATGACCTGGAAGTCACAGAAAGCCAGCCTGGGGAACAGTAAGCACAAGCCTGGGAACAACACACTTCTAAATAAATAAAACCAGGTCTTTTACACTTAATAAATTCATCATCACTTACAGGAACATCCATTTTAGAGGACCAAAAGCGTCTTTATGCACCTAGCTTCCCCTGAACCCTATTTTCAGCTCAAAGTCTTGATTAACTCTTACTCTAGATCTTTGCTGTTTCAAGATGAGGGGAACACAGAGACCTGAAGACAAAAGCTCCTCTGGAGAGGGAGTGGAAAAGACTGGATGGGATGTACTGCACAGGGAACAGCACTGTCAAGGCTGCCACCTGCAGAACTATGGTATTGGCCAAGATTTCCTGACAATCAAGTCTCTCTGCGCAGCTCCCTGTGTCCCTCAGCTTTTGGGACAGAGGGAAAACTCCTTGGCTCTTCTGACTGGCAGCAGAATTTGTGGTACATCTGCAGCTGAGTACAGGCTGGCCAGGTAAGGAATCTGCAGGGCAGGCACAGAGGAGCTCTCCTTCCCTTCATCCCTCCAGGCATCCTGGATCTTTCCCCCTTTCATCCTTTTGGATAAACAATAATGATATAAGGAGGTTCAAGCACAGCCCAGTGATTTTCACTTAGACATATGGGAGCCAGTCCTTCCATAAAATGCTTTTGGTAAATGATTCAAGTCTCTGTAAAGACCAGTGCAATCTAGTAATGATTTTCGAAGTTGTCGCCTACTGCCTGTCCATAACATAACAGAGAAAAAAATCAGATGGAGAAAAACAGAATAGAAGAAGAGGCACATTCTCCTTCCTTCCCTCTACCAGGATAAGATGGAAATGTGATTGTGCTGAACAATCTTTCATTAGCAGATAGCACATCTGCAGGCAGCTGAAACAGACTGAAGAGCCCCATCCTCCATTCCCTTAGTTAAGGTAGCAGTGGATGGCACTACCTCTGGATGGACAACGAGTATCAGCAATCCTATGTGAGTGTGAAGGGCAGGCTGCTAAGCAGATGCTTAGAGCACACTTCTAAACAAATGCCAGCACAGAGGGTTCTGGGCTATTCCCAATGTATCCGAGTACTTTCTCCTGCACAGCCCTGCACTTCACTTTGTCCTGCGTGTCTCTGCCCTTAAGGGATCTCAGTGGTACCACCAGCTAGTGATCAGTCTTTCTGCTGAACCTGAATAGGGAGATTTCAAGGGGGTAGAGAGAAAATGTCACTCCTCTCCAAGAAAAGATGATCAGTCCTTGGACTGTAGCTGCTGTGTGTCATTAAGAAAAGCAATGTCACCTTACAGGACAGCATGCCCCAGACTGCTGGGAAGCCTCAGTGGCTTTGTTCAGACACCATGGTCCTGTCTGCCGGATGCCTGTCACCCCTTGGGGGTCTGTCCATGGTCACCATGCAGGAGAACATAAAGGGGGTATTTTTGACTCTGGTAAGGGCAAATCTTCCGCCCACCTCCTATCCACAGGACTGAACAAATGGAGCCCCAGCCCAGCTCCCTTATTCAGCGAGTTCGTATCTCACCCAAGATACTAACAACTAAATACTCCCGGGTTTCACAAGTTCATTTAACAATAGCTGTATCTCCCCAGCACAAGAGGATCAGCTCCTAAAGACAAGATGAGAGAAGGTGAAAAGCTGGTCTTAGGAAACATGAGATCAGGTACGAAAGCGATTCTTTGCTGTCAAAGCAGAATATGTCAGCTTGTGATAAACTTGAATTGCTTCATATACCAAGGATCACTACACATTAGCTGCTTTTTATACGGCAACATGGTGCAGGGGTTTCACACAGAATATTGTTTTATGTTGATCATGATAAAACTTTCTGTAGCTTTGATAAAGCCTGTATAGAAAGCTTTTCATTCAAACTAATGAGTGATACTGGCTGCTGGATGCTGAAACACGCTCTTGATGCCTTCCAATGGTTCAACTTGTAACTAGGAATCAATTCAGTCTGGATAAGTAAGAGTGCTACTCACCCAAAGGGTTTTGAATGATGATCCTGTTCCCTGTGTTTTCCCCTAAGTACATCTGAAAAGGTATGGTGACAAAGGGAGCACCACATGTTGGCAAAGTGCAGCTCTTACCAGAGGGATCTCCTGCGTTCAGCCTGCTCTGAAGGAACAGTTGGCTCACACTGCAATCAGCCATCAAACAGCTCAGACCCTATGGGCTATTCACTTAGCACACGCCTTTTGCTGCTCTGTTTTCCAACATCTGTTTCAATGCTTGTCATCTCCCTGCTTTAAACAAATGCACTGCAGATGTCTTGTCTTGTGGACGACAGAGCCTTGGCAAAGAAGGGAACAGCGGCCTCCACGTGACAGAGGCACAGCTACGGCAGTTATTACTGGGGGGTTTTGGAGGGACTTGGTGCATTAAACATAAAAAAAGATTTTACACTTATACCCCACCCTCATATTCCCCTTCAGGCCTTCTGTTTTGTCCTTCAGATTTTAGAGACTGATGACGGACAAGGATCAGGATGCAGACTGAGAAGCAACCTACTCAGAAACACGTGGCCTCAATCTTCTCATAGGATTTATTATTGGCATATGCAATTAAATTGGAAGACACACCATTTGCTCATCTTTTACTCCAACAACAATCTGATACAAGACTGGACATGGAGAGACATGATGCGTGGTAAAAATAGCAGCTTCTCAGACCAGATTCAGGCCTAAAAACAAAAGAAGAGAGACTTCCTTGGGCTAAGACTGTGCTTCTGGAAGAACCAGCATATGTAATGGAACACACAGGAAGAAATAGGACAAGCGAGGGGACTTCAGGTGCATCCCTTCAAGGGTGTACAAATCCAGGGTGAGGTAGGAAAACCAGTTAACTGATATTTGGCATTCTGCATTTTTTGCAAGCACTACTTTTGCCCATGAACACATCTCACCTATAGCTGCTGTCTGAGGTTTGGCTGGGGTGAGTCGTGTAGTTAAGATTCCCACAATCTCACTTTTCATTAGCTTGGGTAATTGGTGCAATAGCTGTAAAGAGGCTGGACAAGCCTGGTGCTAGAGCTGGCTGCTCTTCCCACTGCTCTGCCCTCAGTAAAAGCAACATGGGTATGTCTATACTGATCTGAACGTCAAATGCAGATGACAGGTCAGACCAAGATGCTTAAATCAAAGGTAAAACATGTATCTGTTGGTAGGTCTTTGAGCAGAGGAAAACCAGGGTCTGTATTTTGACCATTAAGACTTCTGATACTATCTCAAAAGAACATTTTCATAAGCAAGCTAGAAAAACATAATCTTAACAAAATTACTGTATATTGGCTGCATGCATCTCTGGGTCGCTTGCAGAAAAGAAGACAGCAAACTTGTGAGGAGGTCAGTCTGTTTTTAAGAGCAACACAGATGAAGGAACAGACAACTCAGAAAATCCAGGGATGATACTACATTGGGAGTGACTGCAAAGATGCTGGAAGTGGAGAAACTGCCTTTAGAAATGGGATGGCATTTATTAAGGATTAACTATAAGATGCTGCAATTCAGCTGGAATACCCAAACTTTGTAAATGCAGCAAGGAAGACAATCAATTATGTGGCACTTCTTCAGGCAAAAAGAAGAGCATAAGGATTACAGTAGATCACAAGTTGTGTATGAGTCAACAGGGTCAGGCTGTTGCAAAAGTAATATGTACCACAGTCAGATGCATAAAACAGGAGAAAGTTATGTACTGGGAAATTGTCTCCGCTTGCTGCAGCAAGACTTCAACTGGAGGATCATGTCATAGGAGCGCTGCAATTCAGGATGAACAGAGACGGACTGGAGACAGTCCAGAGGACAGTGGCCAGAATGCCCGCAGCACTGGAAAACAGGATGTACAAGGGCAGAGCTAAGACTGCTTAAGTTCTGAGAAGATGGAGGGTACAGATACAGTAACACCATTTATGTATGAAAAAGGATGCTGTGAAGAAAAAGGACACAATTTGCTCTCTGCTTGTAACAAACACAACAGGAGGCAAAAGATAGTACTGGAAGGATAAGAATTCTGACCAAGCATTGGGAAGAAGCTTCCTAACAGAGAGTTAAGTACCAGAAGAGCTTGCCTGAGCAGAAATGAAATCTCCATCAGCAGACTGGCAAGACATAGATGAGGCAGACTCAGGAGCGTCCAAGATAACACTCCACTGCTGCCTTTGGTCTGCCTAGAAAGACTGGAAAAAAAGTTTGCTTTAGAAAAATCCACAAAGAAAAAGACTTCAGTCTGGAGCGGAGTTCACAGCAAACCTGGGCTGTTGGTGTTCCACATGCGGCTGCTGTGCCCAGCGAGGCCATCAGCCAGCACCAGAGAAGTTACCACCACGGGCTCTCTGTGACCTTGGAAGGATTCCCTAACACGAACACGGCATACGCTTCCCTGCCCCAGGCACATACTTTTGCTCACAGTGTATGAATCTCTGACATACAGTCCCTATGATACACTTTGGAAGACTGTATCTGTTATTCATTAGGCCTAGCAACTGTCCTTGTAACCAATTAGGAAAAAAAGCAGGTGGTCAACAGACACCCTGCAGAATAAAACCCCTCAGCAAAGCAAATACCATTGCTTTAGGAGCAAAAAGAAATAAATACTGTGAACAGAGCTAATCACTGCTAAACCCTTATAATCCAGTCCTTGCCCGGGTTAGAGACTGGAACCAAGAGCAAAACACTTCAAAAAGCATTAACTGGAGGAATGGGTGAATCATTTCTCAAGGAAAAGAAGGAACCAGAACTATTTTATACTCCAAATGCTCACTATGTTGTGAAAAGGGGCTCAAACCTGCCCCATCAGACTGGACTAAAGGACAACGAGTCTCATGCTGCCTGCTGGGATGGCTGCTCTGGGGACCAGGAGGAAGGCTCCCATCATAGGCTTCACCCTGGCAGTCATAAACAGACCAACGAACACAAACCAGCCTGCTTTTAGCTCCTCTATAAAATATCTACAGTTACCAACATTCCCTGTACCTTGTGGAGTATTACACTCAATAATATTAATAGGCTCATATTTACCATATCTTAAAAGCTAACAATCCCATTGCCAGCACTAATTAAAAAGACAAGAAGCTGAAAAGCAGCAATGGATTATTTCTTCAATACGGATTCATGCCTAGATTTAATAAAACCTGCTTTACTGTTATAACCATACATTTGTTCCAAGAAGACTATAAAAGATAAGTCTGCTTTCTGTTGTTTATTGACTTGGAGGGGTTTTCTTTCGGATCTGTAATATGTAATACAGTTACAGGAAGGAGGGGAAGTAGACTGTTTTCCCTGAACAAAACAACGCTTCTGCTACCTGAATACCTGGGATGTGTCTGGGATGATGGCTGTGAAGAAACCAGCACACCTCTTTCAAGAGAAGTCTGAACACATGAACAGACAATAAAAGGCAGGATCAAGGTTTATCTGTAACAACTCCATGTGACCTTACAGAAAGCACCGCACCTACAGCTACAGCGACTGCCACAGACAGCTCTTCCATAGCCTGTATGGTTTCTTCCAGCCATGGAGCATCCCTGCCACAAAATCAGAGCTCTCATTCATGCACAGTCAACAGATCTGATGCCTTCACCCACACCAACCCACTCTGCATGTACACACCAAGTGCAGCACACATTCCTGGTGGGAATTCTCCACTGCACCACAGCACACAACCTACCAAATAAAAATACTGCACTTAACCTACATCTGAGGATAAAATTAATAATGACAGACAGAGCAGTGTCTTCAAATTAGCTTCTTAGTAAAAATGGTGTAGACTCTCCAGCAAAATCCGGAACAGTCGCTTCCCATACACACCGGTCCATCCTTCCCCGAGATGGAAGAAGAGGACTGACAGTCTAGGAGTGGGTATGTAATGCAAAACAACAAAGTAAAGATAAATTACAGACACTCTCCCAAAACCAGAGCCTCTCCTAGGCAAGCTCATTTTTAGATCAGGTTTCTCATTTAAGCAGGGGCCAGAAAAAGTCTGCTCGAGACTGCTGAGACTGGATTTTGAGGATCTGAGCGCCACAAATGCTTTCCTATGCACAAGGAGAATTATAACCCATTTTATTTCTCATTTCTCCTCCAAGATGCTGGGCCCCACGACTTCATAACAAGTTCCATTTCTCCTTCTCCATGCCTGTCTGACCCTTCTCCTTCTGTGAATCACTTAATTATGCAGAAACAAAACTACAAAATGATGATGGTTTAAAAACACACACATCCTAGCTTCGTATGGTAGAGAGCAGCCAAAATCCCCAAAGCTGTGGGTCTGCTGCTGATTAAGGATGTCAAAAGGTACTAAGGAAGATCCACTCCCTGCCTACACGGCCCTTGTGCACAGTGAGGGACCCTACCCCTATTTTAGCACGTATCTCACTGATTACTGGAAAAAAGAAAAGCAGGAGTGTCAGCCAGTCAGTGGTCTTACAACACTTCACTACTGTTGCAGTTCTTTCCTGGCAGAGGTTTTTTGGTATCAGTGATAATAACAAGGAAAATTTAAGGAAAACTCAATTTGAGCATGTCAACAGCAACCACATTCCTTTAGCTTGTGATCACTCTAATCCAAATAGACAGGATTTCCCCCTCCCCCCCTCCTTTCCTGCGCTTAATTTCCAGGTAGAGTTTGTTAAAGCCTGAAATCCCACCTGAACTTTGGCAAGTCTTTAAAAAAACAGAAAGAAACAGAAAAAAGACCCATACACAAATATTTGGCTAAGCAACCCATAGCAAATTGCGTAATGCCAGTTAAAAGTTGTGTTTCTTAAGTATCAGCCCCAGAGGTTTTATAAGAAAGAAAATCCCGATTACTTCAGATTCTGAAGGCGAATTGTGACCTTGCTCTGCATCTCCAAATCTGAAACATTTGTGTTGTGCCCCTCAATAGTGATTTAATAAGGTAAGAAGGCCCTAAACATGCATGTAAGAACTAGTTCAGCCTTGAAGCTTGGTCAAAAGAGGTCACCCAAAATCAGAAATGTAATGGTCTATCAAGCAAAACCAACCCATCTCCAGGCATGCAGCTACCTCCTGTGTGTCCGCATGCCTCACAATGGTTCTGTCCATAGCAATCCCAGTCCTAAATCCTTACAGCCATTCAGTGAGAATTCAGATTAAGTCAGCACCCAGAACACAAGGAATTACATCCACTTCTTGTATCCTTCTCCTTGGCTTGTCTGGGAACATGCACTTCTGTGAGGGCTGGGGGTGAAGGGGCAAACTGCACTGATGAGTTTTGCAACACATTACCAGATAGATTAAATAGCCTAACTCTCTCCAGCCTTCACTTTATCAGCCTTACTTGCAGTAGCCTGGGAAAAAAAAAAAAAGGGAAAAGAAAGGGAAAAAAAAAAAAGGGAAAAAAGAAAAAGAAAAAAGAAAAGCCCTTAAAAGAAAAAGAAGAAATATGATTAAAAATAAATTGAAAAGCCCAACTGGTAATAAAGCTGGCACTTGCCCCAGGCTTCAGAAATGTCTGAGACATGACACTGGCTATACAGACACTCCACAAAAACAATATATAGCTTTTACAGAGGGAAAAAGGGATATCTGCACTATTTAAAACAGGTTGCAAATACAGTTTCTGTTTTGAAAATGTAGGGAGTCAAGCTAAGAAAACACAGAACGCAGCAACAAAACAAGCAACACTCATCCTACAAAACTGTCATTATATAATGTCACTGTTTACACTGAGCCTCCAAAAAATACCTTCTGTTAATTTTTTTTAATTAATGGGGTGCTATACAGTTAAATAAACCCATGAAGAGGATTCATGACTTTTGCATTTTTCCTTCCTATCCCAATCCTTATTTACAACATTACTGTTATAAATTACAACAGTACTGTTGATACTCTTCTCACTTGCTGTGATACCCAATGGAGCTCTGCAGGAGAAAGAACATAACACAGGAAACCGTGGCATTTGATTCTGCTCTCATTTAAATGTATTTAAGTCAGACAAAACTCCACTGAAATCAACGGCTATGTTAGTGAAAACCACTGCAATTCCGCTGCTGCTCCTAAGGCACTGCCAAACAACCTCCCGACATGCAGCACGTCTCCAAATGAAGTTAGACTACTTCTAAAATATCAGCAATCCAGGCAACTTCTTATTAGCATGAAATTACTTAAGCCTTAATTCAGCAAGGTACTTAAGCACATTCTTTATTTTACAGGCATGAGACATACCAGAGACCTTTATAAGACTAGTCCTACACTTACATTTAGGCACCTGCTTCAGCATCTCGCAGTGTTAAAAGCTACAGTGAGGAACAGTTTCATGTGAATTAAAAGCTGCTTCACACCCACCCAGGCACGTCACTGTTTTAAGTTTCCTCTGTCTCAGGTCTGGTTGCACCACTTATTAGATAACCCTTAAAGTATGAGATTAGAGGAGGAGGAACAGACAATAATTTGAATAACGTCAATCATCTGAAACACGCTTCTAATTTCTGTCTGATGCTTACTGAGCTTCTTTCACAGTGAATGCACGTGCTGGATAACAGCTTTAAAGCATTCCTTTGCAGACTTTCCCTAAACAGCACTTCTTCAATGCGTGATTTTATTGCTTATGAGTAAGCATAAGCAAATACAGGGGGAGAGCACACACCTACGAAAACAGCTGGGAACAAACATACCACTGCTGAATTTTCACATCAGATGCAAGGAGAAAAAACAAACCAGCAAACCTATTTCAGAAGCTGTGTCTCTTCAAAGAGCCCACAGAAACCTAAACCATTACTGCACAATCTTAACTTACCAAGAGAAGCAAAAGCAGCTATTGTAAAAAATAAAAGAATAAAAAATACAGAAATAGACATCCATAGCCTGAAGAGGCCTTCTGGATTTGGATGTGCACATAATCCAGGTGATTACACGTCTAATGACCCACCTTCTGCATGTACATGCTTGTACCTGCACACACAACTGCAGAGCTTTAGGTGCCAGTGTCAAGGTGCTCTGAGGACTTGGGTTTATGCTGTTATTTATCACAGACCTTAGAAGCAAAATAAAACAAAAGCAGGGCAAAGTAAAAACAATAATCTCAGCAAGTGCAACAAAGTGGTAGTTTCCCCTTACCCTTCAACAGTTAGAGAAAATTCAAGGCTTGTTGATGTCAATAAGTAGTTATAACCAAGACATTAGTAATAGTGAGGATAGAGAATGCGGTGTGAATGTTCTCAGCATGGTTCATTGACAAGAGATCTAAAAATTGAATTATTAAGGGAAAAAATCATTGATTCTAAAATCCAGGCAAGGTAGCTAGCCTTTGTTAAAACTTATTTAATTTTTCCAGCGCTGCTTCATTCCCAAGCTTTCAGAGCCACAGCTTTTCCATTGAAAAGCGAAAGACATTTTACGCACAATTTTCCCTCTACTAGAAAGAGGTATATTGTGCCCTTCAGTGAACATAAAATTGATATTATCATCTCTTAGTTTATATCTCACTACTTAACCTTCAGATTAAAAGTTATTAGATTTGAATGACTAAAAAGACATCATGTCACCTTCCGTTCAATGTTGGGAGATGAGAGAACTTGGGGGAAAAGTCTGAATGATAAAAACGCACAGTTACCAGGAGCATAAAGTTGTTTTTCACCTTCTCTGATGAAACAGCCCCAGCTCTACAAATGCACCATGGTGTAATCATCAATTATCAGTGTGCCTGCATGGAGTTAAATCTATACTTTTAAACAGCTCTTTCAATAGCAACAGCAGTTTAATAATTAGGCTTTGTGTCTCTTCAGACAAAATGACTCAATGCGGACGCTCCCTCAAAGTCTAACAAACAAATTTGGTCTAACCCAGTTATGTCAATATGAAACAAAGACTTTATCTTGGCTCTAATTTAGCAGTTTTGTTCTAAAGAGATAAGTCCACATCATGATCAATGGGACCATAAAACTCATGATGCAGTTTGCAATCTCTCCTCATGGGTTTTCGAAATAAGATGAAACCCACCAAACTATTAACAAAAAGGCCCGAAACAAAAGCATTCCTTTAATTTACACTGGGATATATTCAGAATTCTTTCAAGTCAAACCTCCTTTTCATCTGCCCAACTAAGGCAGCCTCCCAATGACACAACAAATTCCCTGTTTCTTGTGCATTTTTCTCATCTTTGGACATAACCAAAATGTGAAGAAACCACCTATTCCCTCTGGAGCTCACTTCCCTCAGTCTAACACTTCACATCTCAACAATTCTCAAAACTACTGCCAAAGGGCCCAACTGTGGCATCTTCACATGGATACCACAAACACCCCAACTGCAGTCAGTGAGGCCAACTGTGAAAAAATCACTGACTTAGGCACAGACACCAAAACCTAATCCTGATTTCTCATGTCTATCTAGACATTCTTTTTTCCTCCTACCCATGAACAAAACTGCATTATTCATTTGTATGCATTCTGTGAAGCCAAAGTGTAAAAAGCACAAACCAGGATGTAATGAAATATATATTATGCCATCCTTTTTTTCCTTTTCCAAGGGAAAACCCCTTCTCACCCTGTGGACGCATGGCAAAAGCAGTATTTACCTACATTCTCCAGAGAGTATGAAGTGACACTTCATAATTACAGTATAGTTCAGCTCAAAGCAAAGGGAAGAAGATAAACTGCCCTACAATTCTTTATATAAACTTCCTCCTTGTTTCTCCATGCACTAGTTGCATTTGTATTGCTATTCCAGTTCATCATAAACAGTCACCTTGTAACCCTTTTTATCAAGCAATCTAGGCACTACCTAAAAGTACACTACAGTCCATCAGACAAGCTATAGGTTTACATTATACAAACATTCCGATTCTGCCTGCTCAGCGCAGGTTGTCAATAAATGCAAGCAATTGCAAAACAGCTATGTGGGTTTTTTTCTGAAGAGAACACTGATACGAGCCTGCCAGTTCTGCAAAATAAACTCGTTGCAATCTCTGCAGCTAATCTGTCAACAAATTACTACTAAAGTCATACCTCCTAAAAGTTCAAAAGCATTCAGGATTAGACAAAAGATTCGGAGTTTTATACTCGTGGGGCAGTACTTGAAGTTACGGTATCAAAGTGGATCTTGCTATCGATGTGGAGAGGTTTGTATTTCTGCCACCACGCAACACAGCGTTTGGTGTCTTGATGCTCTATATCGGAATTCAACTTTGTGTTCATTCTCTTTGTTCAGTTCACATTCTTGTTTCTCTGCTAATAACGTGAAGAACACTTTAATGAATAGTCCTGAGGATAAAAATAAAACACAATAAATAATATTTATTTTATGAGCTGGGGAAAAAAAAAAAGAAAAGAAGGGAGCTGGCTAGGACTGAACCATCAAACCTTCTATTTGAGCAGAGATCAGAAACCACTGAAGCAACTAAAGCTGTGATCATGTACATTAATAGGCAGTTTGTCCCCATGAGTCTTTATTTATTACTCCTTGGTAGACAGGAGTCACCCCATCATTACATACTTTCCGTCCAAGCTTCCCTCACTCAGCCTGACTTTCAGCTTGTGGGTCACTCCGACACCCATTCGGCACCTCCCAGATGTTTTCTGTGACACCTCAGAGCCACAGATGATGCCAGACTCTGCCCGGTACCCCATTCCCTGTCCCTTGGTTCTGCCTCTGTAGGCACCTTGGGATCAGGCTCCTGCACTCTGCTGTCTGATCCCATGGCAAATGAGCACTTCTGATCTCTTTAGGAAATCCAGTGACCCAGGTAACCTTCATGCTTACTCCAGGTTTTACAAGCACGTCACCAAAACCCTGCCCATGCCACCTCATCCTGACAGTCATTCCCACGAGATGCCAACCAGCGGCACCTACGGAGTCAGCAGCAGTGGAAAAGCAACCTCTCTCACCCTCGGTAGGTGCCAAAGCACTGTGGGAAAGGGTTTTCCATTCCTTTCAATCTGATTCTGGGAGCAATTTCTCCTATATGTACCTCCATTTTTATCCAACTCTTCCACAGATGCACTGTCCCTGAAGAGTCACTTGTACTGCTTTGGCTTTCATACATCACGATTACAAATACAAACATCAGCTGGAGCCATTTGGTTTTACTATGCATAGAAGAACTCATCCCCACATTTGCTACTCCCAGCTTAATAGTACATTTTACAAGATTGCTAATGCTAAAATAATTTAGCATCACATCACTCTCTGTCTCCTTGCATGGCAGAATCACCCTAAGATGACACGGGAAACGTAAAACTTGTCCTACAAGTCCTCCCTGCACTTACTGCAAGAGTGCTCACACCATACACCGTTCCTTCAAACACAGGAACATCTGTGGTGCTCCATATTTTTCCTTGGTAAAATATTTACAAGTTTGTAAACCCATTAAAACTTCCTCAAAAACCTGAAGCAGTCCTGTTTTCCTCACTTACACTAACAAAGCTATTAGTCCTTATAAATTCATAAACGTCACAAAACAGGCGAACCAGAATTCAGCATGGATGCTTTACAGCTGCAACTATATGTCCAGGTTTTACCACTCAGCCATGCTCATCATGGGAACACACAACTAACCCCTACAGTAAAGCTCAAACTACCCACCACTGCTTGCTTATTTTTCAGGCAAAACAAGCGCCAGGTGGCAAAATGAAAAGATCTGAATGAAATGCTCTTACGAAATAGCTGTTTAATTCAGAACTCATTCATTTGTATTGAAGAAGCGTTTTGTAGAATGCATTCTGTTAAGTGACCTGAGAGCATATGTTGTATACGGAGAAACATCTAAACATTATGCTCCGTGTTGTATGTGTATCTGTAAACGCTTGCATTAGCTGTCTGAAAACAACGGGGTTTTCTTCTTTTCAGCATTTAAAATATTTTCCAAACACAAAGACTGATATTTTTATGCTAGCTCTTATTACCCTTTTGTTGTCACCGGGTCTTTTTTTTTGTTGCTGTTGTTTTAAAGAACTGCTTCAAACTTTGCGACCAACTTGCTTTTTAAACGATAAACTCCGTGGAGCAGTTAGTCATCAAAACCAATTAACAGCAGAATTCAAACACAGAACATAAAGGTCTTTTAAGAACTTGGAGAAAAGCAAGCTCCCCGACCACGTTTATTGTACTGGCGGAGGATAAATAAACTAGAAGCTAAAATCTGAGCTGTGTTAAAGCAATGCTGCAATCCTACTGCTCAGCCCCGCACCCTGCTCCAGAGGGGCCAGCAGCACTTGTGCGTCTGCTGGGCACCCTTTGGGGGAGGACTCGCCTAGGAATGAATGGGTGCCACTCCTTAATTGACCCAGTGGGCGGCTGTTGAATGACACAACCCATTACACGCGAGATTAGGATGTTATCTAAGTCGGCGTGAGCTCTCCGGATGGCTACAGAGAAGCCTGGGCACAGGGCAATTGCAGGCAAGGTTAGTAACTGGTGGTAGGGGCAGAGGAGCAGGGGTCTGAGCAATTCTGGTCTATGCTGTGCACGTGTTTGTGTGACCCCTCCCACCCCCCTGTTTCTCTCTGCACAAAGCAGCACTGGAAAATTCCATAGCACTCCTACGGAAAACGAGGAGTAATTAACTCATTTTGATACGAAGCTTTTTTAAGATGAGACCTTTGTGTTGAACATATTTTAGTGTTCCACTCCTCTTCTACTGTCCTATATTAATCAAAGCTGTAACCCCTGTTGTCTTTGCACTACGAATCAGAATGTGCCCCTGGCAAAGAATGAGGGAAAAGTCAACAGGAATTAAGTTTCAGTGCAACTGTTTACTCAACTGTGGCCTGCAGTTATTGAAATTTTATCCGTGGTTTTGTGTGACTACTGCAGTAATGAATTCAGCATGGCTGTGATTTTCTCACTGATGGTATTCTCACTTCAAGTAAAAACCTGTAGGATGAAAATGACTGAAACAACTGAAGTCTATCCATTTAGCATCATCCATTTTTCTGACTTGTTTAATTATGGCAGCTTTCTGTCTTAGGCTGGCAAACGGGGTCCCCTGCTCCTCCACAAGCCTTGGGTTCGCTTTGTTTATGAGTGCAGGTTTTCCTTCCCCGCAACAACCTGCTAAAAAGATCACTGTACACTTAGGGGAGTCTTAACCAGCTGCCAATCGCTTATTTAAAAGGTTTTAAGAACGCTTATTGCATTACAGAAAGTGAGGGTTAGGCGTAAGCGTATCCACCATGGCTCTACTGCAGCCTTTGTTCCCAAACACGTTCATGATACGTGCCCAGCACTTTGGTGTAAAATTTCCTCGGAGGGTTTCAAAATTTTATCAGGGAGAAGAAACAGACAAAACGTATTATGTGGGAAATTTACACTGGTGAAGGTGGTCACTTCAAAGAAAATGCACTAATTAAAATACAGAGGCAAAAGGCACAATTGGGCTCTGATTCTTCTGAATTGAGGAGCAGCGACACAGGATGTATTTATTTATTTACCCTGATGTTTTCTGCAGCAGATACCTCCCTCTGCAGCCTTTCTTACTAACAGAAAACATTCTGTTGATAGGGGTGGCTAGGTTATATTAAAATTTGTGGCAAAACCAAAACGTAATGTTAGCGTACATTCCACCCAGCGACATCTTTTGGAAAGCAGTTATTTGTATACAGAGGTTCACCCCATCACTGCCACCAGACACAACACATTCAGACAATGGAAGCCAGCCCTGATCTTTGGGTATTTCCAGGGAATTATTAAAAAGGAGCCTCGGAAGAAAAGTCCAACGTTTCCCTTTACATTAACAACTGCAATTCCCTATGGACAAAAATGTATAGAATGTCATCGGCAAGTCTTGAAAGCATCCTCTGCCTGGCAAATACAAAGGGTTTGGGAGGGGGGATTAAACGCTTCATGCTTTTTCTGCAAGTAGGAAACTTGTAATACGTCTTACAGTACCTGCTGTTGCTGAAGATGTGCTAAATCTGCAGCCCCAATTTCAACTGAAGGTGTCTCGCCGTTTGATCTCACTTCCCGCAGGCTGCACTCTAGTAAATGGTTGCCACCGCTCGCTCCATTCTGAATGGCTGAACCGTTACTTTTTGTCTCAGTCCCAGATTCTTGCATCATGACTCAAAAACCTGAAATAATTTAAGGGAGGGGAGGGAGGGGGAAAAAAAAAAGCAGCTGTTAAAACAGTTGCTGTATATAAGGAGACATGCCCTGGTTTAAATCCTGCCAAAACTGTAAACATTTGTCATTTCCCTTCATGCGATTTATCTTTCATTAATGGTTCATGCTACTAGTTTATGTTTATTTATCTGTTGGTACAGCTATAATTTTAGTAAGTTAGTTCTGTTCTAAATATAGTGGTATTTGCTCAACATCTTTTTTCCCTTAAGAGAAAAAGAAATATTTTTGAACCAACACACAGAATCCATAATTAAATTTCTCTAGTTACATCTGGATGCTTTCCTTTGAAACGGACGAGTCAGTGTGCAACATATGATGGACAATACCACAAACTTGATACGCACTATGTAGGGGCAGGTAGGTGAAGGACAGCATTCGCATTTCAGTTACCATTCACACCATGATATTGCCAAGTTAGCACCTTTTATTACTCTGAAGCAATTCAGAGCTAGTCTGGGATGTGCTGGACACTATGAGGTTTCATTTGAGGCAAACTGCTTCAACCGCTCATGGAATTAGTCTTTCTGTCAAATTTCTTGGCTACGGATTTGGTCTGGCTTTGGATACGCTATGGCATTACAGCAAAGATCCTCTGATGTTTCTTGGCTAAACATCAGCTCAGTAGCCACAGCTACTCCCAGCCAGGCCTCTCACACTCCTGATGGAGGTCTATTTCTGACTGCTTCATAACAATGCACTCATCCACTGCATCAGTGGGCCCCAGGCCACACAACAAGGATGAGGAACTCCCAGAGCTCCTGGGATTCACATCTTTAGAAACTAATTGTCAGCATTTACACACAAGACTCCCCAAACAAAGCACATAAGCTCGTTTTCAGCTGCAAGCTGCTACCTTTTGAGATTTTTTCATGAGTTGTTTTATAGGCATTTCAACCTGCAAAGCCCCAAGTTCCAGGATTTATATGTTATTAACCTGCTTTGTTTCCACCAGTCCATCCTTCCCTCTCTTTGTGCTCCTTCTCTCACCCTTACCTGGCGGAAAACGGCGGATGGAAAGCCAAGCTGCATGCTCCAAGCCCACTGCCTACTCCACGCTAACTCGCCACATGCACATATGAGCCAAATGCCTATGTGCAGGTACTTTGCACCTGCAAAGTAAGGTGCTCTGTATTTAAGGAAGAAGCTGTTCGAATTCAGTAACTATGCCAAATCAAAATAGAGAAGAAAAATCCCTTCATTTACAACATATAAAGGAAAAGGCGAGAGAAAGCAGTGCATTTCAATAGGAAACACCAGGAAAAACCCTCTTCCTGGGAACTGCACACATGAGTAATTCTGAGCCCCGGTCACTGAAGATGTGGTACCAGCTGGAGACAGCAATTCCTGCTTCCAGCACCAGCTGCCCAGCATCTGCTGGCCTGAGGTGACATTCAGCAACACACTCCACATGTAGAGGTACGCTCCAGCCCAATGCACCAGTACCAGACCTCTCACTCACTTGGTAGCTTCAGACACTCATAATGATGATCCATATGGTTGACACTCAAGATGTCATAACTGAGAAGCAGCTGAGTAACAAGGGCTGTGCCACCACCCCGCTCCAGCGCTAGCGTTCCTCACTGATTCCCATTCGAGCTGGGGAACCACTCATTAGCCAGACCCTGCTCCAATCATGACAAGATCTATTCACACTGATGGCTGCCCAAGCACAGGGATGGTGCTAGGACAGACTCAAATGTTCTGATTACATTTAAATAAATTTCAGCTGGTCTATGGAAACTTCTTTCAAACTGTTTTGTGCAATCTTCAAATTATGCAAGGGGACAAAAGGGCTTGGGGGCTCATTATAAAGCTTCTGTCAGCTCTCTTGTAAAAGCTCCAGAGATCTAAACAAACCTACAGCTTTCCCAATGCCACTAGCAAATGCTTTTGGGTTTTAACAAGATCCTGCTCTGACACAGGCTGAGCATGGTGTTTTTCATTTTTGGTACTATAAGGAAAGCCTACAAGCATGACAACGTCTGAAGAAGTATTTATACCTAACGAGCAAGGCTGGATTACGCAACAGGCAGTGACTGCGTGGCACAGGTTGTTTCGGAAGGGATAGGAGTGAGAGTCTCCAGGCAGCTCACAAGTTAGGCAAAGGTATACTGTGCAGCTTTTATACACTACAAAGGAGGACACACCTTTTTAAATCAGAGATAAAACTAAAAGAAATAATGGATGCAATTGTGTTCTGCTTCCATCAAAATTTGGGGCCAAGCCTCAGTTGGAGAAAATGGAGCACTGCATTAGTTTACCTCAGAAGAGGATCTGTACAAGGATGACCATCATGAAAGACTGGGTTAGCAGGTTAAACCCAGAGACTTATGTCTTTGTTGTGATGAATGATGGCAAATGATGGCCGGCCCATCACCACCACACAGACCACACCTGATGGAGAAGGACATACTAAAGAACTGGTGGAAGGTGGTCCAGCAGACACTGCAGTGGAAAGAGATGCTAAAACCAATGTGCCACAAAAGTAAAGAAGTACATTTCATTCTCCAAAGCTTCTAATGCAACAAATTGACTGGAAGCGAGAACTTGGATAAACTACTAAGGAGGGCCAGAGAAAGCACCAACCAAAGCTCCGAGATGCCCCTGACAAAGGCAAAAAGAATGTGCACCACTGAGGAGGAGATCTATCACTGCCTGATCACAATTTGCTGGCTTGCCCTTCTCAGCAAAATATCTCCAGGACACAGAAAATAATTCACAGCCAAACTGGCCAAGAAATTATTCATTGTCTCTAGGATTGCAAAATGCTCCTAGAAAGAAACAATAGTAGAAATTGCTACTGTTTTTCCAACCTATAGGACTGAGGAGAAGATGATTATTTATAGTATTTGGTCACAAAAAGAACACAGTTCTTGAGAATCTTTTCCACTACAAACTTCATGCTCTATTTTACCTTTCAAAGTAAAGGTAAAATAATAGTAAATCGTAGTAAAGGTAGCAATACCATAGTAAATGTAACCCAGCCAGGTACCTCTTGAGCTGTCCCAGCCTCTCCGCTGGCTGTGCCACCCTACATCAAGGCAATGAAGCTGGAAATGAAGTCTGCGAAAGGAATGTAAAAAGAGTTAAAAAAAAGAAAATCTCTATATTTGGACTTTCGAAAAAATGATTTTAAAAGTGGAAGTGAACATCTTTCAGCAAATTTTGCTTTAAAAATTTAGAGGCAGTCAACTTCAATGTAACTCCAACTGGACAACAATACAAACCAAATCCACTGTGCTAAAATACCTCCAACAGAAAACAGGATTTTCAAGCGAGAAAAGATAAAAGTGTTTATTTCTTCACTGTAGTCAAATGCGAGTTGACATAAATAATCACAGTTTGGTTTGATCATTAAGCGTCATGTCATGAAAATCAACCTGCGAGAGCTTTCTGCAAGAATGATTATTATTTGTCTTTTTGAGCGCACCTAAATGAGCTGAGGTGATGGTACTCCGAGGATGGCTGAGATAATTGTCTCTCCTCAGCACAGAGGAGCAGGCCTTACAGAAGCCCATTAGTGAAGTCTGTCATTCAAAATTGTGAAAGAAAAAAGCAAAGGCTGGCTTATGGAACGTGATTAGGTTCTGTGGGAACGGAACTGAAGCTTCAGGTCTAGTATCACAATCTGTGATTCTGGTCTCAATACAGCCCCAAATAACCAAGAGTGCTGAAGAAGCTGTTATGCATAATGATTTGTTATAGGAAATACAGTACCCCACAAGCGCTTCTATGACATGCAAGAGACCACGTTCTGACTTAAGAAATTTAATGGCAAAAAAGCACGTCCATCGCTGCTTTGTAGAACAAAGCAGAATCACTCTGCTATCAATTCTGCAAAGGGAAATCTATTTTTCAGAGCTTAGAACAGAGGGGCTCTTACCAGTGTAAGCATCTTTTTAACAAAAAAATCTGTGATATTCCATTTTAGGAGGGATACAGAATGACTTAAGATTATTAGAGGTGACACAAAATGTTTTTCCCATGAAGGGACCAAAGGCAAGCTGCCATACGAGCAACTTCTAAATTTTTCTCTTGAAATCAAGGAGCACATAATAAAAGAACTGTTCTTTTATGACTTAATGTCAGCTTGGTTTAAAAATCTCACATTGGTGAACCATTTCTCAAGATTCCCGTCTTAACCTGCTCAAAACCTATTCCAGCTTTGATGCATAGTCAAATATAAAGCCAAAGACGTACAGTTTGATCCATCTCCTTGGTGAACATGCTATGTTCAAAGTAATGGAGAAAAATCCAGCGGAGTGGAATCAAAGCAAGGCACTCTGTCAACAGGAGGACAACAGCTCATCGCCTTTCAGATGACTTGGACAGAATCAGGGGACAGCTAATTTCTGCAGGTCATGGTCAAAACTGAAAATACACAGGACAAATGTGAACTTTGGCTGAATGAAAATGATCGGAGGACTCCAGTGTCAGTGTTTTTAACTAGAAACATAGAACCCGAAGGAATCCTAATTTTTAAAAGGTTCTATGCTAATTCATGAAAAACAAAAGAAGTCTGTATCATCACCAAGCCAAGACGCTGCAGAACACGTCCCTCAGCTCCACTGGACTATTTAGATGAGCAAGGTTAAGCATGGAGATTAGTAGGCAGGAGGTGGGTGCCGAAGTGTGCAATTTCTGCAATTCCTTTACTAGTACAGTTTCTGAAGACTAAGCAGCATTGTTTAATGTCAGCATGAGGGAGGATTTACTGGCTGAAGCACCCGTCAGAATAAGGACCCACTAAAAGTCTGAAAGAATAAGGGACTAATACTCAGATGTATTTAGATGCCTCACCATTCACGAAGGCATCTAGCAAGACATTTTTAAGACTCCTGAGTACGCACCAATCTACATCTTTAAGAATCTCATCACCTTTAAAAAACTATCCCCAGGGTCTTCTGGGCCTTAAAATGTCTGTTTTAACACGCTTCCAGACTCAACCTGGACTACAGATTCAGAATGCAGCCTGCGTGTTTCACAGTTACTTCCAAGGCTGACGATTTTATTTTGGCTATTAGTACTTGGAGGTGTTTACAAATATATACGCACATAAAGATCATTCAACATTTCTCTCCCCTGGGATCAGTGCTAGAACAAGAATGTCATAAAACAAACCTTCTTTGTGAAATCTGTAAAAGATTTTAAGCTAACAAAAAGTTCAGTCTTTATTCCAGGGCAGTTAATTAAGGTTGACCAAGTCAGGCAGAAGTAAATTAACTTGGCTGATCAATTATTTATATGAAGTAGAATAAATGCCCTTAAAGAACCTGGCCCAGCCATGAAAGGACATGTAAATTAAACACAACACAGACTTCTAAAATATACTACTACTTCTAGAGGTACAAGAGGTAATGGTAAAATCAGTTTTAAGTGATCAAATCACAAGAACCAGTCTTACGTTTTCTCGCAGGCATACTATCCACACGTGCAGTTTGTAAGTAAACATTTCACCTATTCGTTGCAAGCAGTTTCCCAAAGCAAGCTCAGAACTAACTTTAGAGCACTTCTCAGTAGAATTATATACATAAAAAAATCCCCAAACAAATAATGTTTGGAAGCATTTCATGACAGCACAATGCTGCAAAGAGGATTTTACCTCTTGAAAACTGAAGTGCTCCAGAGCCAGGCAATAAGCACACCACAAGCAAAGCTGCTTCTTACCCTCACACAGGTACATAAGCAGCCTGGCGCTCCTAGCACTCCCGTTATCAGCACCAAGGACCACGATGACTTTCCCAGGAGACCACTGCCTGACTCACACATAGTGTCTTTTAGTCCCGGTATCTCTGGAGCAAGCGCCCTGCCAGGGAAAGCTCCTCAGGCTCCACATCCCACCACCACCACTTCTAAATTTTTCCAGGAACATGTTTTGATGGTTCCCAGATGCTGCTGAAACACGCATCTCCTCCAGTTGACCCCCCCATCCCTAGGTCGGTGAGGTGGCTAGCAGCAACATCCCGCCATCCATGAGTTCAGTACAAGAAAACAGGATTCACTAGTGGAAATTAAAAGCCTTGAGTAAGGTAAGGCTTTGATCTACTGTGAGGGAAGGCGTACAGATGTTCAGCTGCTCATTTACTAAATTACACCATGTCACAATTAACTGTGAATCAGCCAGCTTCACATGAGCAGCTCGAGGGCTGCCACCATGCTAAGTACAGAAATAACGCCGGGGAGGGGAATCCAAACTAGCCAGGTGGACTAGATGACTTTTCTCTGCCTGTGTTTGTGGTTAGCACAACTATTAGAAAGAGCCACCCCAACATATGGCATGATTTAACTAAATCAGAACATGCTGAACTCACCAGCCTTTCTCAACTCACAAACCCCTCCGCTCTCGTCATTGCAGATGGGTGAACACCCATCATGCTTTTAGAGTTTTCAGTAGCCGTCATTTATCCTGCTGACAGCGTGTATTTTAGGTATGATTATGTACTAACTATAGATCAACTGTCAGTACATTAGGGTACTTTTTGGATAAAACTTCATGCTTAGCCCTTTGAAGGCCATTCGCCTACACACTACTGGTGGCTGCTGAATCGGGCAGGAGTAGGAGAAAGGCGAAGGGGTTTCAAAGCGCAATTAAGGATCATATTTAAGAATCAGCCAAAATAGTAAGGAATGCTCCACTGTCCTGAAAGGCAATGCTGAGTCACGTTAGACAGCGGCGTTTGGAGAAGGAGAGGCAAACCTGGAGTAAGGCAAGGGAGGAACACGCACTGGATGTGTGGAAAGAGGAAACAAAGGGACAGCGACGAGGTGAAATCCTTTGATATTTCCTCAGCTTAAAGAGGTAATTCAGTGCATTAAAATGGATCCTTGAAATTTCAAAGGATGAAACTCGCACAACAAAGATTGTCGAGAGTGCTATTTTCTAGGATTAGAACAAAAATGTATTGGGATTTGCTATATGATCTTACATCGCTGAGCAAGACTGTGTACTTGCTGTTATGCAAGCACCATCTTCCAATAGTGAATTTTCATAATTATAACAGAAAGGCGTAAATTTTCTAATGCATGGCAGTTCAAAAAGTAATCAAGAGAATGAGCCTGAGGGCTATTTTAATGTATGCAAAGCTAGTGACCCACAGTAAATGGGAGGTAGGCTTCAATGAATGCAAAGTAATGCACACATACTAAAGACCTGGTCTGATGAAGGACGGCTAAAATTAACACCCAATTAATTTCCGAATTGACAAACAAATGAAACCCATAAATCTACTTTCTCATTAATTTTCCTGTGGCATAATTTAAAGCAGTAATATGAGGGCAAAAACTGAGCATTATCCATCATAAATATCAAAAAAGATAGTACTGTAACACC
Source organism: Psittacus erithacus (assembly GCA_009867235.2). Taxonomy (NCBI): domain Eukaryota; kingdom Metazoa; phylum Chordata; class Aves; order Psittaciformes; family Psittacidae; genus Psittacus; species Psittacus erithacus. The sequence continues at coordinate 25,570 of WYDI02005385.1, read as the reverse complement.
ATAAATTATGCATATTACCTGTTGTTAAAAATGATTAATGTATTATCAACTTTATCGTGCACTGTATATGTCTAGACGTATCTAAAATCTGAAATTTCATTTAGTGCTTAGGAAATAAAGGGTCCAGAGGAATGGGATTATCTGCAGCGCATCCTTGCCTCTGCTTCCTGACACAGGCACAGCCTTGGTGCTCTCGGCTGGACTTGTCCCAAGCCTGGGGGTCGGTGGAAGTGCAGCCCATTGCAGGGGGTTGTTTCTCTCTCTGGGAATTAGAACAGAAGTTCCCTCTCTGGGGAAAGAGGGAAACAAATCACGCTGCTCTTGGAGCATCCCCACAAGCCAATCTGCAGCCCTGGTACCTGGCTCACACACGGCTGCTCCCCTTCCCTGCCCTCCCAGTCCTGGGGAAGAGCTAACTTTGTGAAGCAGAGCTATGTTGAGGGGAGGAAGGTAAAAAAGGAAGAAAGAGGAAGAAAAGATGAAGCTGTAAATAAAGCCAGTGAATGACAGGCCAGGGCTTTCCAAAAGTGCTTGAGCACGTTGCCTTGGCCAACAGGAGAAGGGCACGTGTTGCTCTACCTCCTCCCTGTGGGTCATGCCACGGACAGGCTGAACTTCCACCAACCTGAATATCTACCAGGGCTTATGCCTACTTGCCACCCTCAAGTCTCCTGAATAGCAGCTTCACCTATTCCAGTCTAGATGCAGGATACCACAACTTTTCATTTATTTAACTGGACACAACACAATCTCTTTCACTGTTTGCCTGTGAAACCACTGTCTGGTTTTTCTTTCCAGCAGCAGCATGTATCATAGGGCCACAGGAACCTGAAACTGTTTGGAGACAGCTCAGTGAAAGGCTGACTGATGCTCTGCAGGAGCTGAAACTTAAGACAGCTGGGGTGAGAAGGGAAGGAGAGTCAGGAGCCTAACCCCTTTTGTGCCACACTGACTTATTGTGAAATCATGGTCAAACAACTTAACTTCTTAGAGAACCAGTCATTGCAGTTACCCCTAAGGAAATCCCTTCTGCTGAGGGTGTTGCCAACCACAAACAGTAAGAACAGAGAACAAGCAAATCCATAACCGAAACAGACATTAAAAGCTTGCCGTATGTTCAGTTCAAGAGAGCTAGAGCTGGTCCCTATGGAAAGTTAGTGCACTAAAACATACCAAGCTGCACAGATAATAAGTGTCATTCCTTTCCTTAGGTAAGACCCGAAGTGTCAGGAAGAAATGATGGACCACTTGGTTTTTCCCAAATGAGGTTTTTCCATCCTCCCTTCATTTTACACATGTGCACAGAAGTTACTCCCAGTCTCCCCTTGGATAAACAAACCCCCTTTGCAAAGCCTGCTCCATCTCAGTCTATGCCCCTCAGCTTGTAAGCTATTAAACCCCACATTGAGCATGAAGTTCATGCCATACCTGCATAAGAGCTCTAGAGCCAGGCCACTTCCAAGTGACTGGCAAACATGATGCAATCATTTACATACCATCAGCAGCAGAGTGAGGTTCCTTCCTCTCTCTTGGGGAGAGCTGTCTTTCAGCCATGAGCTTGACAGAAATCATCCTTACCAGGATCATTGTATATTTGGAAGGAAAGGAACGGCAAGCAGCAAAAAAACCCCAACCAAACCAAACAAGAAACCTTAGTTCGCTGCACCACACAACTCTGCGACTGCTACTGTGTGGACACAAGCACCATCCGCACTAGAGGAACAACCTCTCCAGAAGGAAGGACACTCAAGTGCAGAGCTGCCTCGCTGCCGACTTGGTAGCTGTTGTCTCTCGGGACGTACCCACCTGCTCATCCCAGCCCAGGCACAGCAGCAGCTTCGTGTAGAACAGGAACAGAAACTGCAGAGCTATTCTCACAGCCCAGGACTCATTTGTTTGCATGCACACTGCTCTGAGCTTGCAACATAAACTCTTGCAGTCTGTCTCGCAGGAAAAGAGGCAACTATTAAACCAAATAAAAGGCCAAGGTTGCATTTAGTAAATATTAAATTTAGTAAATATGGTTAGTTTATGCTAGACAGCAGCAGCATTGCGACAATAAGATGATATCAAGCCTTGCAAGACCAAGCGCTGGCTGTAGATGAATTAGACTCCCACTCTCCATGCATATCTCCATTAAAGCATTTCTAAACTCTCTACCAGCCTCCAGAAGTCGAAAACCACCTCAAAGCCAGGTGCAACTCTAATAGTTCTGCACAATACAATTTTCACTTCACCATTTTCACCTACTTTAAGGCACAGAAGGTTTGATTCATTACAGCAACACAAGTCAATTACTGACCCACTTGTCCACTTACACATTTCAGGTACCTTTCGCGTCCCCCCCAGCCCCAACACCCGAACTGAACAACCCATTTGATCACTGGTGCAAGCTAGAGAATACAATACATCACATTTTTATGCATATTCTGTTGCTTGCTTTTCCAAGGGCTAAGAAGGACAAACAGTTAATTTTATCCTCCAAAAGCTTTTCACAAATGCATATTCAAGATATTTTAACAGATTAATTCACATATAAAACAACAGACACCACCTTCATACAAAAAGAGTTAACATTTCTTTCTCAAGGTCACTCTAAGAGGGTTTACTCCCTTTGTACTCGAAGCCCTAACAATTTACTGTTAGCACTAACAGGTCCTGCCTGGCATTTGAAATCCAAGCCCCATTCAGAAACAATAACAAACAATAATTTTGAGAAACAAAGATGGTGTGAGTTTTTCTTGCTCATTTTCAAAACAACCCACAAGCAAGAACTACCAGGATGGTGCTCTCTAATTAGGACGCCCAGAAACCAAACAGCCAGCATACAGAAATTAGCAGATGCAAACACAGTTTTCCAGATATAAAAAGCAGAAAAGCAGCTCTGTCACCTCACTCACAGGAGGAGGAGCGACAGAGCACGTTCCTACATTTGGTATTTTCTCCCCATTCAAACGGCTGTGCTTCTAAAATAGATTTTCATCAGATCTCGTCAGAAATAAAAGCAAAAGCTTTGCCTTTTCCAACTCCACCGAGGGCACATACATCAATTAAAATCCAACATGAGAAAAGAGAGAAACCAAACAGCCCCCGACCAAACGCTGACACACAACGCAAGGCTGTTCTTTTCGGGTGATTACCTGGTTCATAGCCCTATATCTTTGTCCTAGACCTTCTAACTCCTTGTTTGCTCCATGCAGGATTTTCTAGCCATCAGCCGTCTACCACTGTGCTAGTCGTCTTGCAGGAGTGCTCTCTCCCTTCTGAAAAAAGCAAACAACTGGATAGATATCATTACACTAAGGAAATCTCTTGGAAAAACCAAACAACTTGCTAATCTTTCTAGCCCCTTCACCCAAGTTAAAGATAAGCAAAGCAAACCAAAGTGAGTTTCAGCCACATTCCAGGGACAAGCTCCCCTTTTTCTCCTTTATCAAAATCCCAGCATTTAAAGGTTTTTTTCCAGACCTTGCAGGATAAACTGCTGCTCACACCCGCAAACAAAGCAATATTTGTTTAATAACTGATTGCTGCCATGGGTACAGTAAACAAGGGGCCCAGCATTTGTGTTTATGAACAAACACATCATCTTGCAAGAGCAATTTAACATTAACCAGGTGGAATAATCAACAGATTTCATAGGTGACACTCGGGGCAGGACTAATGTAAACAGAGCAGGGAGGAGAAAGAGGCCACTCTTAGGGAATCAAGGTTGAGGCAAATGCATTACAGAGTAAACAGCTGGGAAGAACTCAAGACAAACAAATAGTCATTCTTCTGACATTTCGAGAAGCAGAAAGGTTGTACGTTACATGCATCAGCTGCTGACCACCATGAAATCAAACCAGTTGGGGACCAGGCCTTCTTGTTTACACAGTGCCATGTTTGCTTATAAACAACAATTTGCTGTTACCAACCTCGCATTACTCATTGCATAAACGAGCAGATCAAGTGAAATCCTGTTAACTCTTCTGTGGATTGAGGGGTTTTTTCCTCCCCTTCAACAACAAACAAAAAGCCTTTGCAGTCTTGCTGTGCAACCTCAAGACAACAGGCAGCAGATGAAAACACATAGCTGCGCATCTGTTCTGATAAAGGGTAAAGAAAGGAGTTGAAAACACTTGAAAGCGCTTTCCAAAACAAGATTTACCGGCCAAACCACTGATGTAAAAGATCTGTCTGCATTTTTAAGGAACTTCAGCAACTGCAAAAGGTGGGATGCAAAATTTTCATCTCTTTCTTAGAACAAACAAGTAAAATGGTGGCTTCCTATATGCCCAGCAGGACCATGTACATGTCTCATTCTAGACACACACATCCATGCCCATGCCAGCTCGATGCACAAAGCTGAAGCTGCAAGGTGTGGCTCAGCCCTCTTCTCCTTTCTCTCTCCCATCCTCAACCCTCTTGCTTCTGTCTTCCATCATCATTCTCCAATCCCTGCAGATCACCCCACATACATTTTTGTTAATCCAAGGGAAGCAGCAGCTCCTCTGATGTTGTCTTCTCACAACTGAAACCCCTGGTTCCCAACTGCTCCCACCCAATGTCCATCTCTTAGCCTCAAGGCACTGAGACATTAGCCCTCAAGCTGCTCAAAATGCCAAGGTCCTCTGGGTTTGCCACCTTCCAGAAAGCCTTACCTTTCCCACCTCTCATCCCTGTACCTCTCAACAAGCTGCCCATTGCAATGCTCCCCCAGGGAGGTTTCTGTGACTTCTCTACCCTGAACATGGATTTCGGGAAAGATCTAAAGTAAAGGGAGAGCAGATGGATGGTCCTATCGGTAGAGGTTAATCCAGGGCTCTGGGTTACATTCCTGCCCTGACACAATCCTTGCGTGTGACCTCCAGAAGCCACTTCATCTCTCTCCTATGTAAAATAAGCCCTTTAAGATGTTGTACTACTTGGATGGGGGTAGAGGCTGCAGTTGTGGTCTATACCAGGGGTCCTTCTTCCTTCCCAGACGCACCGTGGCCCTTACCTGGTTCACCGTTACCTTCTGACAAGAACCAGCACCATCACTACACACTGAGTAAAATCATGCCAGTTTTGAATACATGACACATCCAAGGTCACAGCTGGCCTTGGCACTGCTCTCCCCTCCCTTGCTATTTCACGTGCAAATAGCACAATGGCCAGAAGCCTCCCCCCTCATCATTTTTTCCGCCAGTTTTACAATATTTGGTACTTTTTTTTTCCACAGCACAACCCTGGGCATCCAGGGCTGGCCCAGAACCTCCGTTTTCTTCCTCAGAAAATATTTAGCCTTTTGTTGTAGTTAAAAAAAAAATACTAAAAAGCTTCAAACCCATGAAATCAGTGCAACCTCTGAGTAAGACAGGTATTTAAATAAACCCCAAATGCAGCATTGTTCAGGCAACCACCTATTTCTTAATACATTGGCAGCATAATAGCGGGCAGGATGAAAGGTGCGACTCGAGGACGGGGTTGGCGGCTGCACACCAGGAAAACAGAAGTGCTGCCCCATTTCCTGTGCTTCAGCAGAGTATTTCTGATGTCTGGGGCTGCCGGGGAGTTAACTCTGAATTAATGATTACACACAATACCCTCCTTTCTCCCCTCCCTGCAGGACAGCGAGGGCCAGCCTCCCCGAATGACTGTGGGCAGGCAGGCACAGGTCACGGGGGATTTGGATATTTCACAGCAGCTTCAAAAATGTAGACACCGCAACCTGAAGGCTTCTGAAAACATCAAGCCCCACATAAAAGTCCTGATATTTCCTTACTTGAGACAACTGCTCTCACCTCAGCCGCCGCTGCCTGTTCTACGCTCCTTTTCCAGCATGTAAAATCACAGTTTATTCAGTACAAAGTAACTACGGTATGATAAAAACTATAAGCATATCATTCAAATGCTTTATTGGTCAAATAGATGGATGCTTTTATTAGTCCAACCTTTTTTGTAATGGAGTGCCACTGATGACCCAGTGTTAGCCTCATTCCCTGCTATTAATCACACTTCTAAGAGCTCATTTTGCTTTAAAATCTTAAGAAATTGCTATAATTTAAAGACATGGTGTCTACATAATGGGAAATGCTTCACAGATTGTATCATTCCGTATAACACAGAATTTTTATGGCAATGCTGACCACGATACCAAGGTATTACAAAACTTGAATAAAATATTTGATGGGGAAAATCTAAATGCAAACTTACTTTTGAATTTGTGGTTTGCCACATCCATAACATTTTAATCACAGCCTTTTGGGAGCTGCAGTTCTCAACTGCATGTGGCTTACATAGATTAACACTACAAAAATAGTCCCTGAACAAACATAAACAGAGTAAAACAAAATTAGATGACAATTAAATAAAAGAAAAGGATGGACCATGAAAAGAGAGACTGCTCGAGCTCTATTTTAACACAAGGGATTTATCCTTTCGTCGACTATGTTATCTCTTTCTTTTCTGCACAGGGAAACAGATGTTTCTGCACAGATGATGTTTACTGCGAAAAACTTTCATGACAAAGTAGAAGCATCTTATGAATTTACCTACACTGAGACTTAAATTAATATAATGATGGTTTTAACCCATATTATTAAAATGTACTTTGCAAAATGTTTTGACAATGTTGACTGCTGCAGGAGGGAAAACACATTTAAGACAATTTCAGCCAAATGCAAAAGCAGAAGCCTTCCATTTTTCAAATGTAAAGTAAAAAGCATCTTTAAACACCTTCTTATGAAAGAAAATGCAGTGCAATTATGTTATATGGCACACACAAAAGCGTGTTCTTTTCCTCAGTTCCCTAACAAGGTATTAGTACCTCCTGGCCTTAGGAATACTGTGTATAAATCACATCATATTCACAGTGTCTGAATTAATTATAATAGAAGCTGGAGAGAAATGTTAACTTCCCAGGTTGTTGCTAAGGATTAGCCCTTGTTTACAATTCTGTATTTATAGAACAAGAAAAATTTGTCAAATGAAGGGCAAAGAGGAAAGCAAGAACACAAATTTAGCTTTGATTTCAAAACAAATCAGATCTTGCAACCATTCCCTGAAAAGAAAACCACAGTTTTTAATGTGAAGATGCAAATGAGTCTCAGAATATAAAAATGCTTTATAATTCTGTGCATTCAACACTACTAGATGTTATTTAAAGAATTTATGTTAACATTTCTCATCCTCACACCGCAAGTCCAAGATGCTGCAAACAGCATTTAAAATGGATCTTGTTTCTATGGGGCACTGGGTAGCTGAGGAGCCTCAAGCAGAAGGTATAGAGCAACAGGCTTAATGCTGGCTCAGTGGAAGGCTGCACCTCAATCCAGAGGGCAAGTTATGAATCTCAAAACCACTGGAAAAGGCATGTTGGCTTCCCAAATGCAGTGAGCCTGTGATGCGAACAAGACACCTTTTAATAAAGGCACTTGGGAGCCCAAGAGGTCCACCATGCAAAATATGGTATTTTTGGAGAGCAGCGCAAGGATGCTCAAGGCTCAAAGTTGATGGGAAGGGTCGCAGTGAGGAGAGTGCCAAAGCTTTGCAGGGATTTGCAGGTCTCGAGCACCTTGGCAGAACTGGCTGGGGAAGTTTATACTGCTCACCATTGTAAGGACAAAGAAAGCCCTTCAGCCTCCAGCACTTTAATTTCTTTTCGCAAACAAACGCACACCCACTACAATTAAGCTGCAAACCCGTTTTCATACACTTCAAGCCTTCTAAGACCAGCAGTCCCTCTCCCGCTCCCATCAGTATGTGGCTGTGTGTGGAAAACTAGGCAAGGGCTCTTTAGTGGTTTCAGTTTATGAAGAAGCAAATGGAAAAAAATCGAGTGTTTTTTTCCCATTAAAAAAACCGAGAATTAACCACCAAGTTCTGAGCAGGGTGACTTGCAAAAATGCTGACTACCCACAACTGAGAGCATCCAACCCCCTCAAGAATCAGGCCCCTAACACAATAAGAAAAATGCACTTAGCTAAGCTTTTGCGGAAACAGATCCAGTTTCCTTGCTTTGCCCTGTCCAAGGGCTACAGCTATCACATTACAGTCAGGACAGCACGATGCAGAAGAGAAACCTATGTGCCTATGAATGGTGGTGTGTAAGTTAACATACACACGCTATGAAAGTACCCAACATACTGGTTTAGCATCAGCCAGAACAGAATAAGTGCGACAGAAGACGTGCTTTCCTCCTTAGTTTTATCTTGATGTTTTCTTTCCCAGGAACAGCTCCAGTCTGGGTCCAGAGCAAGGATCCCACCACATTTCTGTGCAGGAAATGCGTACATACTGCACATGTTCCTCAACAGCCACATGCTCGGCAGTGACACACATGGATCCCAAGCACCCAAAAATACAGTTGGTCCTCACCACACTGGCCCAATAGAGGGGAAAAAAAAGTGTGAATTTTTTCCACCTCAAAATTTCATCCTGTGCCTGAGAAAACTCCCTAAAAAAGCTCAGTCAAAACCGGTTTGTTTCTACTCACCAAAAAAAGCACATATGCCTACTTTTGAGTCAGGATGCAGGAAGCCAAGCTTTTAATCCCTATTCTGCATTCACCCATGGCTGAAGAGCAATGCCATGCCAGCATAGGTGGCTGGGAAAGGGAGAGGCAACAGCAGAGAGGAATGACTGGACACTGAACAAGCCTCTCCAGCTTGCCTCAGCTGAGAACAGCGGGCAATCATGAGCACTCTGTGGCTGCCCATACCTTTCCCATGCATGATGCCAGCGCAACAGAGAGCCTCAGCATAAACAGCACTAGCGCCCCACAACCTGTCCAAAACAAGATGGACTGGAAGGGTCCATCACTGCCAAGCCTGGCAGAGGTTGCTCTTGTGCTCTGGGAAAAGGCCTTTCTGATGCTGAGTACCCAGCAGCACACGAGGTCATCTACCTCCAGTGATGTGTGTTTAATATTCCAAAGCTGCACTGAAGACAGTGTCTGAACATCTCCAGCCACATGCAGGGGCATGGTCACACAGATGTGCTGGCTCTTGAGCACTGGAGAGCTAAGACATGTGGCTTCCTCCTCCAAGGGCTTGTGAAAGACAAGGATACACTGTATCTGCAGTCAAGCCAAGACTATTCCATGTCAGGATGTTCCCTAAGAGGGTAATCTGCGTCCTAAACTGGATGGTACAATACCGCAGTCACTGACTGTACAATCTCTTCCTTTGGCTTAAAACTGCCTGCACAAGACAAAGGAGAACAAGGACAGTAACAAAATGTACAGTGCATTTTCTTCTACATGGCAGCCACATACTTCAACTGCCTCAACTGAATTCTTAAGAGTAAACACAGCTTTAAAGAAAATAGCTAGAATAGAGAGCTTCTGGAAAATTCCTACTGATTATGCATGCAAGAATTCTGCTACTGCTTCCTCCCATCATCTGAAAGATAAACCAAACACCCAACTTCCACAACTATCTACAGAAGTGCTGTTTTTCTGAAGCACGTTACAATATTATCTGAGGTCTGTAAGTTGCAATGAATGCATCTTGTTTTGTAAAATACACAGAGGAGCTCAATTAAATGAACAACTGTAAAGGAAATAGAGCTGATAAAGGAATTAATGCTCCGCGTGCCAGATCATAACATAACATCTAGGATAACAAAACCATGTCAAACATGCAACTGCTGAAGACTTAAAAAAATGAACTAAAGAAGTTAAACCCTAAAACATTTTAAGCACATAAAATGAAAATGTGCAGAAGGTATTTTACATAATTCAGAGAGAGGGGAGTGTGGGTAGCAGCAAAGGGGTCTCCTGTAGCTGTTTGTTCAGCCTGGAGAAGAGAAGGGTCTGGGTGAAACCTTGTTAAGTCTTCCAATACCTAAAAGGGACAATAAGAAATCTGGAGAGGGACACTCTGCAAGGCTATGTAGTGATGCAACAAGGAGGAATGGCTTTAAACTGACAGAGGGGAGATTTAGATTAGATGTAAGGAAGAAATTCTTCACTATGAGGGTGGTGAGGCCCTGGCAACAGGTTGCCTGGAGAAGCTGTGGCTGCCCTATTCCTGGCAATGTCCAAGGCCAGGTTGGACAGGGCTTGGAGCAACCTGGTCTAATAGAAGGTGTCCCTGCCCGTGGAAGGGGATCGAAACCGGATTATCTTTAAGATCCCTTCAATCCAAGCCACTCTGTGATTCTATGACAAGACTTACTAAACACATAGGAAGACAGAACATTTTATAAACTACCACCTGCTCCACCGACAATCCGCTCCTTTCTCACTGCCCAACCTATTTCCGAAGACCAAGCGAACCCCATTCCCCATCCACCAAGACACAGCTGAAATGATTTCACCAGTCTGAGTTTGCATCTCTTCCCTTTTTTTCCCCTTTCCTTGCCGTGTGCCTGTGCCTCTCGGGCTGCCCACACGCTGGAAGGGAGCCGCCAGCCCCGGAGCCTGCTCAGGCTGTCTGCACACAGACACCGGTGGGAGCACAGATTAGGGAGACATTTAGGGTTCTGCAAAACCTCGCACATCGGCTTTTCTCCTTTCGCAGTTGGCGTGTGAACTTGTAACTCGGAAATTGCAAGTTCCCACCAATTTTTCTGGCAACTCGAACGTAATTTTTAGGAAAAC
>WYDI02005385.1:0-10000 GCA_009867235.2 Psittacus erithacus | reverse complement strand
GAAGGCCAAGGATGTTGCATTTAAAATTCAGAGATAACTAAATAGAAGAAAAATTATATTTAGACATGATAGGACCTAGAAGCAGGTTCCTTTCCACTCTTACACTGCAGCTAAACAGCCATGATATGATCAAACAAGTTTTCACTTTTGCCTTGTAAATAAAATCAAAGGGCAACAGTCCTTTTTCTCTGACGTCTGTAGTTAATAAAGAAAGAATAAACATTACCTACTTTTACATGAGGAGGGAGGAGGAGAGAACATTTCTTAATCTCCTTCCAAAGAGGATTAATTTACAGTGTATTTCCACCCCAAATACTAATGAAACGAAACGTTTCTCCTGCAGTTTTCTGGAGGAGGTGTTCTAACATATCAAAGCTGCTTGCACCAGCGAAGTTCACCAGGGTGCAGTACAAAGCTCGCAGCCTTCAGGTGAGATGCCATGTGGAAACACAACCAAAGTTCCAGCTGTATGGGGGGAAGGAGAGCTTCTACCCTGCAGGTGAAAACCAACAGCTCATAACATTTAGGGCCCATATATGGGAGGGATACCAAGTGCCTCACAAACATGAGTTAATTTGGGCTTACAACAGCTCTATAGAGTAGATGAGCTGTTACTACTGGAGCTCATAGAGCACAAGGATGTTAAAGCCCCATTCATCACAGAGCTTAACACACAGATGGGTGCAACACAGCCAAGTGTGTACTGAACCATTTACTGGTTTGAAGTGACCTAGCTAACGTAACTGGGAAAGCCAAGAAAGAGGAGCTGCACATGTCCCTTGCTGTGCCTCTGAGCCACTCACCCATCCATGGAAGGGAACAGGACAACGAAGCTATTTTCAGCCCAAGTATCTGGAGCTCATGAAGACCAGCTGAAAACCCGATGCCTCACCAGAAGAGGTAAGAGCCAATACCCGCTGGTGTTCCCATTCCTCTGAAGAACCCAGCCACGAGCCTGGGGTTTTAATTATTCTTTTTGAGCAGAACATCCACGTCTGACTCAAAGCAGCCTTTGGCATTTCTGCAAGTGGACCAAGTGTGCGACACCATGATCTCAAAGAGCAATGGGATCAGCCTGGCTGCCCTTGCCCTTCCTCCAAAGGGGCATCCATAGCAAGGCAGGCAGACCATGAGGAATGCATTTAGGAGGGACAGACCCTCACAAACACAGCATTTTCTCTAAGGAACCAGAAAGGAAGATGATGGCAATGGCAAAAAGGCCAAAGAACAAGAGAAGTGCCTGGGCAAGACCCAGTGAGGGGAAATGAGGATGAGCAGAGCCTCCAGAAGGGTTTACATTGCCTTTGAAAAGAAATATTCATGTTGTCAGGTAAAACTGAGAATCTAACCCGTGGGAGGACAGAAGATGCTACCTTGAAGAATCTGGCTATTACAGGATTAACAGCTACAATCCCTCCCTCTGAGGACATCGAATGCCAAAACCTGGCCTGAGGGTTTTAGCTGGTGAGGTTTGTCCAGGCGTGTCGGTAGGAACTCTACAACATACATAGGAGAAAACTGTCCAAACCTGTATTATCTAAACATCAGTGTCATCAAAATATTACATATTTCTTTTTGCAGGGAATAAAAAATACAGAGGAATACAAAGCCAAAATACATACATTTCATTTGGGAGTAAAACGTGCCCCTCAAACACTTCAATTCTCCCGCACAATGTATTTATATCATGTTTAAAAAACATTTGTCAAGCACATAAAAAAACCCAGAAGTTCACTGTCACACAGCTTAATTCCCTGCATTCTGCCTACATGCATACATAGGGCCAGTTTGTTAGGGGGTGGAGGTGTGTAGGAAAGCACAATCTAGCGAGACACGACACCATAACGGTGAACAATAAAAGCAAGCGCAGCATATGTGCTGGACATTTGGTGAAAGTAACCCAGCGACAGCTCCGACTTTAGGAGATCTTCCTGTGCACAAGTTGGTAATTCAGTTTCTGCTGTGATTCAGCTCAATCAACAAGCAGGTTGTTCACAACCCCTCTAATTACACTTTAGTTGGGAATTCAGAGATTCTAGGAAATACAGGCTAACTTTTCAACTCTTTTTCTACTGAGCCAAACAAGCTGAAATCTGGAGGCTTTCTTCTTTTCCCTCTTAATGTTAAGGCTTTTCCTCCATCTAGCTGCTAAGATTCTCCCTGGCTGTAAGATCTGAAATGGTAGCAATAATTATATTTCCTATTTTACTACTCGTAATTGCCCCTTTGATCAGAATCCTGTGCCATTTAACCACATTTATATGGTCATCCTGCACATGGGTTCTTAATACAGAATGAGTCATTTTCCAAGGGAAAGCTACAGGAGCTGGGTTTCCCTTTACTGCACACACATGGAATCTCGTACATTTGGCACCAATTTAGCTTATTATAATTTCATTCTTCCTTTTTATATCTGTTTCATTGTAAAAGCAATGTAAAGATCCCCAGTCACTGGGAAAGACTCTCATTGCTTGGTACTGGCCTCCTTCAACCAGCCAGCAGCACATCCACTCAGACCCAATCTTGCCTTTGCAAAAGGAGACACCAACAAACACAATAAATATCCCTCAGCTGGAGGAGCTGCATTATGGGTCTCTCAGCTTTGCTGAGCATACACTGCAAGCCTCACCTCTGCATGAAAAGGAAACTTTTCATACATAGCCCTCTTGGTCCTCCCAAAGTCCAAGGGCAAATTCTGTTTGCAAAGAAACAGGCAAGTCTCCCCAGCTGGCAGACTGCCTCCAGGTCTGTTTCTCTCGCACAGGCATCTCTGCAAGGAGGACATGACTGGTTGCCCCATCTCTGACAGCCTGGGCCTTGGCCACCACACATGCATTTGTTGCAGCCACATCAAGAAACCCTCCTTGCTTGTGGCTGGCTCTTACACAGAGCCAGCAAACACTGCCCTTCCCCATGCAAAACAGAAGACCATTGCCTGGGACCATATGGTTGTTAATAACGGTAAAACCCTTTCAAACTTCAGAGAACTCAAACAGAGCTGCTTTTGATTTAGGCCATGCACCTGAAAGCAGCATTTGTTTCAGTCAGCTTCCTCAAAGTGATGGTCTCAGGAAGCTACACAAGCAGCCCAGCTCCAGAATGTGCAGTTCTCTGGAAAAAAGCACATGGCCTTTTGAAAGGCCATCCTTAGGGTAAGTGTTTTATTTGGAGGAGAAGCCAATACAAAGTCAAATTCAACACAACCAGACCTGAAGACTTTGCACCTGAAGCAGGCATACGTTGCAGGGTCTCTGTCCAGTGTGTGCATACCTACACTGCTGCTCCATAGAGTCCCCAGGTGGTGTAGGGATAGGAGGAGCAAAGGAAGGGGCTGAGCAAATCCTTTTACTAATAGCTTTGCTTTATAGACTTCATTCTTCTGCTTGAAGCATGTTTGTTCAATGTGATTTCATCACATTGCTTTGTCCCCTCAACCAGTTTAGACAGACGTTCATATTCTCCAGTCACAGGAAAAACTGCTGCTGGAAGAGGGTACGTGCAGCCAAATGAACTAAAGGCTTCCAGATTAAAGAAACCCTAATAGCTACTTAACTTGTACTATTTTATTTTGTGTACACTCAGGACCAGTACCAACAAGCAGACTCACCTGGACTTCCAAAACATCACCTTTTTCAGGATGCTCTCCAGGTGAGCCAGCCATTGGGAACTGCTGGGAGGGTTTTCATGCTGGAAAAGCAAAGCATGATGTGTGTGTTCTTCCCAGGATTTCTCATCAGAGATGCCAGTCCACCATTCACAACCATGAAGAAATGTGTTTACAAATAGGAACAAACTCAAAAGCATGGGAACAGGGAATCTTCACACTCGGAAATTTGCACTCAACTTGGTTCAGTCAGACTTGGAAGGGCAACAGCTTGGCACTTGGGGAATTTCAGCAACAGACAACTGTTCTCCTTAGCTACTGGTAAATAGACTCGTAAATTCCTAGAGCTTTTTGTCTGGATACCAGTAAGAGACTCTATGCTGAAAAGCATTACAGAGATAGAGATCAGAGGTCTATTTTTGTTTCTATGCCTTGACGCCCATGATTTTCATGGGGTAAGTGTATTAGCATATGATAAATTACTCTTTAATCTGTTGTAGTTATAATGTTGGAGAGAGGTTCAGTGGCTTTGCTCTCAGCCGTAAGTATTTCTGTGAAGAAACACTTATTTTGCTGGAAGAGGGTAAGAACAAAGCTGTTTGTAAACAAAGCTGGAAAAGAAGAAATCCATCTCCCTGAAGCTCAAAACTCCACGAAATAACTTTCTGCAGAGAGCTGCTATTATCCAATGTGAAAAACTTCTTTGAACCCAGCAATCCAGGAATTACACAGAAATGCTCAAACAGGGCTGCACAGTACATCGCCTGAACTGGTATTGCTTTTAATTTCCCACCTGACTGGGTTGAAAAGGTTCATACGCTGGTAAGTGCAGAAGGAGAAACTTATTGAAAATTGCAATCCAGGATCAGATTAAAGAGGGAGGATGACACAGGGAAAATCTTCTTCATAAATGAGTTTCTTTACCCAGAACAAACTCAAAAGGTCCTGTGAACGGAGGAAGGATATGGGCTTCGTTAGGACAAAGAGAGTAGGAAAAGCTATGCCTGAAACCTCCTTTGAGATGTCAACGCTTACAAACACAGCTTCTTTAAGGGCTACGCATTGAAATCTCTTTGGAAGAAGTATTTTTATCTCCCAAGAAGATTAACACTGAAGTTCTACACAGAACATTCTATCACCGTTACATCCACAAAACGCTAAAAAGCACTAGGAGAAACTCTCTTACCCCACCTCTCAGACCATCCCCCTGCCATCTGCCTGCTTGGGCCAGAAATTTCTCCATGACCCAAGAGAGAGATGCTCAGTCTACTCATTCGTAGAGAAGCTGACGACACACTACCTCCTTTGCAGCCTATGACATCCTAAAGCAACACATACATTACCTTTAGAAGAAAGGGTTGAACCATAGGGATACTGCTAAAATAGATGAAGGTAAGAACTCTTCTTTCATGACCTTTAAAGGCTGAAATTTTCCAACATTATACTGGAATATTTTTGACCCTCTGCTGTTGCTGGGGAGACCTTGGTCTGCATTGCCTTGTGTTGTGAGAAACCCTTCCTCTCCCTGTGCCTTTGGGTGGAGTCAGCTTGTGCCAGTTACATCAGCAACCTCAGTAGCTCCAGGCTCTGAGCACAAAGGGCAAGGGAACTACTGCTTGGTTTTGTCTCCTTTATGTACTCACGTGCAAATCCTATGCCTAGGCTGACAGCTTCAGAGAAGGAATCATGGAAGATTTTCCTTTTCTGGGCACATCCAGTTTCAGAGCTGAACCCCAAGATACGACATTTCACTCTGACGTAGTCCACCCTAAAGAACTGGCTGGTGTATGTCACCATCTCAACTCTGGCGTATGGGTAACAAGCAAGGGCTCTGTGAAAGGCAAGAACCACGCCAAGCTCTGTTTCTACTTGTCTCTATGGATGTTCCTCCTTGCATCAAAGAGGTATACCAGGAGAACTGAAATCCTACATGCCAGCATAGTTGGTGGCCAGAGCAGTAGGCTTGTTGGGAATGATTACTGCGGTTTTGACCCACAAATGAGGGTACAGCACGGCACTTAGATCGCCATCAGTCAGCGCTTCGCTGCAGCACAGCCACAGCACATGTGCATTGTCAGGCTACCATGGAAAGGCTGCTGGAAAACAAAATGGCATGTGAGAAATGCAGAACTGAAACCAAGCGTAGGCAACAACCATAAAAACTGAAGTCTCGTTAAACACTGGACAGTTGGTAAACAGCAGACCCTCCCATCTGTTTGTTGCATCCCATGCAGGGGTGGAGGCAGAGGTGACACTCCTGCTTTGGAAATCAGCATTTTTTACACTCTTCACCCAGGAAGTCATTAACTTGCATGTTTGTGGGCAACTGCACAAGCTATTTTTGGACATGGGACCCTATGTAAGGAAAGGATTGCAAGGTTTTAATAATGATCTTTAGTTAACTTGGTTACCCACACAACAATGGCTTTCTGAGAGGCCAACTGCTGCTAAAAACTTGAGACGGGCTTTACTTCCAGAGATATTAAACTATGAAAATATCTAACCATAACAGTAAGCAGCTATAAAAAGAGCCCTGTTTATTTCACATGATTTCTTTGTATGTCACAGTGTTATGAAAATACTTTAGCTCAATGACAACATGGTAAATTGGAAAAGATTAACTGTTTAAGTCAGCATTTACGCAGTTCGTTTTTACTTGGTGCTGGCGGCTTATATTCTTTCAAAACCCAGGTTCTCGCTAGTATTGGCAGGTGTAACAACATATGAATACCATTGTTTTAAATCTAAACCCAACATGAACCTGAGAATAAGTTTAACTCACACAAGGGCCACGAAAGGAGCAACCTGGGACTGAATGGAATGGAAAAAACAATAATGCAGACTTTGTTCTGCATCACTGTACGTCATGTAGGTAAGATTTGGAGCCCACACACCCAATCTGAGAAGTAATCTGGTATCTCCTATCTCTGCAATATTGTAGATTGTATCCAGTAACTTTTCTGCAACAGTGGGACACCACAGAATATCCTACAGAGAAGGTCAAACCCTTCATGTCTATAGGGCTATGATGGTGTTCTGGCATATTCCCAAGAAACACCACAAGGCCTCACTCTCTTCCGCTGCTGGGGTACACCGAGAAAAAGAAGGGAAAATGAAGACAGCATTTGTTTCGGGGAAGACCCGCACCGCTTCACGGAGAGGACACTTCCACCCCTGTTAATCCCAGCTTCTGAAAGCAACACTCAGTAAGATAATGAATCCTTTAAATGTTACATCTTGTGTCTTGCATTATTGTGGTGCAGCAACTCTCCACATCAAACAGTCATCAGCACTATTACAAAGTGGGCTTATAAGAGACTGGCTGAAAAGGCGCTGTGTGAAAAGAAGTGGAAAATTAAAGCTGAAGCAGTCGAAGAAAGGGCTTAATTTACTGGCATGTACAGTATGCAAATGAGATTACTCTCAGCTTAACTGCATCATTTATGTCCATAATAACGGCATCATCATTACAGGGCTCAAATTAAATTACACCATAATTAGCATATCAAAGTGATTGGTTAAAGTTTAAAACAAATACCCAATTTTGTTAATGAACAGCTGTAATTGTCATGTACACTTCAATGAAAACTCCCTAAACAAATATATGTTTTAGAACAGAGAAAGATTTTGAAGCAGACAGGTCTGCAGCGGAGGTAAATTGCCTAAAAAAGAATGACACAGACTATTCTATTAATGTTAATATATGCTCATCGTTTTCAGGTAATAAAACATCCTATCAAAACAAGCCTTCTCCCTGTATTTTTTGCCTCTCAGCTTCACTGCCGCACTAGCAAGTATCAGAGGGGAGAGGTGCTGACCGCGACACACGTGGAGATGGTGAGGGGAGGAAGAAGAAGAGGAAGAAGATGCCTTGCTAACTCTTACCCTGCAGACCAGGGCTGGAGAGAGGCGATGACATGATAACACATTAAGCAGCCTACAATTCAATTTAATCTAATCATATTCACACAGCAGTTTCAGAGGTGGAACTGCACTGGAGAAGTTTTTGCTGTTCTCGTGTCATCAAAGTAAATAGGGAGGTGGGACCAGCAGGTTTGCCACTGCCAGCCTGGCAACCAGCAACACATTTCCACAGATCCATCACTGCAAATGTACACAGTAAATATGCAGTTAAAACACTCCTCAGGCAGAGAGAGCTTTAACAGAGGAGTAAGCTGCGGTATTTTATCAGAATAGGTGAGCTCCAGCACACTGGGGTTGATAGGAATTATAAGGGTACCAGGCCAGAGAAGCCCAATGCCACCTGCACATTCCGAGTAAAATAATCCCTCTATGTCCCCCCAAAAATGTTTACACTGATATATTTGATTATGCAGCACCCAGTATTATAGGAAGCGACATGGGGAAGTATATTTTGTGCTAAAACTAGGAATGCACTTTAAAATATACTTAACAAGGAAATTGAATGTCTTATTAAATCCGTATTATCAAAACACTGTTCAAAAATTTAAAGAAAGTAGCTTTTCATTTTATTCATCGAGGAATCCATTAAAGCCTAAGCTCTGAAGTAGTATGTAAATTATGTGCCTTTCAAGGTAGAGCTAGGGCAAATTCACTCCATCAACTAATGATGAACCTCATTATGTGCAGGGAGTATTCATAATGAGGAAACAAGCCACCCGCCATTCCATGTTCTAACATAAATCCCTGTAAAATGTGAATATCTCCACGTCTAATTAAAGGCTACTAATTCCTATCATCCCTTACACAGCCCAAAAAGCAAAAACCAGAACCGTGTTTAAAAGGACACCCTTTGATTTTACAGAACACATTTATTTGTGTTTATCACTGGTGAGTTGCAGTGTTTGGGGTTTGGGGGTTTTTCTAAGAAAAATTAATCCCAACTTCATGGGATAAAAGTTTGGAAGCACAAAAGTTTATTTACATTATCTGACTTGGCCTTACATTTTACAAAGGAGTTTCTGATTAGCACAGGTCAGGCTGCAAGGCTCAACAGAAAAATAAATGGAGAGGCAAAAAGAAAAAACCTGCAGGAATATGTAGGAAGTGGTATTTTAAGGGGAAAAAAGAAACAGAGGAAAAAGAGGCTGGAAAGCACAGCCTGGCTATCCAGGGTTGCCCTGGAACGGAGACTTCCTACAAAAAAAGATCTAGAGATTCCATAATAACTAGCAAGGCAGCAGTCAGGCAGAGGGAGAGCCGATTAAGCAACGCCACACAACAGGTATTGAAGAGATTCTTTTGAATGCTACTCAGTTTAGGAAGAAGATGCTTCCCTTCTGAAATCCTGCAGGAATTTCAGGAATTGGAGCCAATGCCACTCCACACAGGCTGGAAGCAAAGTGCTCTTTCTCAGACTTACCCAGATCTGAGACTTCTACCTACAAAGCGCAGTGTCCACTCCTACGATCAAAAATGTGTTTCTTATAAAGTTACATAATGCCCATGGTCTGCATCGCCGTGAATCCATGTGCTCTGGCACTGAATTATGGATCTGCTCCTCTGTACTTCCCGGCATGACAGCACACAGGTTTGCCGGCCCCGCACCACGGTTCCTTTTTTTACTGCTCTGTATTAATATTTCCCTACGTTTCCAAAACAAACCGAAGAGCACGGCAGAACCTAAGCGCGTTTCGGTTTGCAGGAAGAGGAGAGGAAAAGAGCAGAGCATCCACTGAAGCCGAGTAACACACAGGCTTTAAAAAGAAGAGGAAGAAAGAATCTGACATTAAGAGATGGGTTAAGAAACGTGGGGACTCCTCGCAGGGCTCGGAGCACTGGGGCAGCAGCACCTTCGGATTATAACCGAAAAGTTGAAATCCTCGTGTAAAAATACCCCTCGTGTTTCATGCCTAGAAAAGCTTATTTAGAATTCACAGAAATTCATAGCTGCTAAGAGGAAGATGCGCACATAAAATCACAAATGCAAAAAAAGAAAACCCACCCCAAAAAAAATATATATAAACCAATATTTAAGAGAATAAAATAGCGCACGCAGATTAAAGTATTTTAGCAACGCCAATTTTCTAGAAATAGCAGGGCATTTTACGGAGGGGGGAAGGGGGAGGGGGATCCGGCTTCTTTAAGTTGCATAAAAATAAAACTACGCTCGTAAAGCTGCTCCCTGCGCGCCCGCTCCCTCCGCGCCTCCGCCGAGGGGTTCGGCGGCGGGTTGTGGCGGAGGTTCTTTCCTCTTTCCTCCCTTCTCCTTTTAGGTCAGCCAGTGGCGCACCGGGAAGACAGCCCTCCAAAAATAACTCGTCCCTCCCCCGGAGCGCCGAGCTCAACACCCTACCTTTGTTCTGCCGCCGCAGATAAGGACCGGCCCCGCCGCGGGAGCCGCCGCGGCCGCGCAGCGGGACGGCCCGGGGGGGGCTCTGCCGGGGGGCACCTGGCAGCGCGCAGCGCTGCGCG
>WYDI02005382.1:10277-26225 GCA_009867235.2 Psittacus erithacus | reverse complement strand
TGTTGAGGACACCAGAACTGCACACAATACTCCAAGTGAGGTCTCACGAGAGCAGAGCAGAGGGGCAGGATCACCTCGTTCGACCTGCTGGTCACGCTCCTTTTGATGCAGCCCAGGATGTGGTTGGCTTTCTGGGCTGTGAGCGCACACTGAAGCCAGCTCATGTTCATTTTCTCATCAACCAACACCCCTAAGTCCTTCTCTGCAGGGCTGCTCTGAATCTCTTCTCTGCCCAACCAAGTCCTTGCTTGTGAGGAAGTTAGTGAAATAAAATACCCTCTGAATTTAAGCATGTCTTGATAAGCTACATGCAATTCTTCCCGTTTGTAATACAGCAGATAGTTTGGGAGACAGTCTATAGTAAATAAACTTTTCCTGAAAGCATAGGTGGTCCTATGACCACTTATGACACTGGAAGTAATTTTTGTATCCAATAATTTAGGTTGGAAAGGACCTATGGAGGTCACCTAGTCCAGCTGCAGCTTGGATTAGGGGTAACCTGGAAGTTACACACAACTTTAAAGCTTGATCAGGCCTTTGTTTAGTCCAGTTTTGAGTATCTCCTGAGATGGAAATTCCACGGCTTCACTGGCCCATCTGTCCTAGTGTTTAACCACACTCATGGTGAATTTTGTTTTTCTTTATTCCCTGCTGCAGTTTCCCTTGTTGAATCTTGAAACCCTTGTCTGTTACTCCCTTACTGTGCAGTTCTGAGATGTGTCTGTCTTCATCTTCTCTATAAACCCTATTTAAGGGTAAAGACTGCAATTAGGTCTTTCCTAAATTTTTCTTCTCCAGGTGGAACAACCCCAATTCTCTTAGCTTCTCATGTGCCATGTGCACCAGCTCCCTACCCTTCTTAGTCTTTGGCTTTTCTCCAGTTTATCAGTATTGGTTTTGTATTCAGGAACTCAAAAGTGGACATAGCTTGGTGCAGCCTCACAAATGGCAAGGAGGTAAATAATTAGTGCCCTTAATATGCTGGCTAAGCTCTAATCCAGCACAGTACATGGTTGGCCTTTGTCACCAGAGTAATGCACTGCTTACTCCTGTTCAACTTGTCTACCAGGATCCCCAGGTTCTTTTCTGCAATGTTGCTTTCTGCCTTAGTCATAGTGAGTGTCCAGCCTGGCTTGCACGGAGTTGTTCTGCCCCAGGAGCAGGCCTTTACACCAGTCTTTGTTAAACTTCATGGTGTTCCCCTGATGCATTCCTCCAGCTTTGGCAAGGCCCCTGTGAATGGTGGCCCTACCCTCTCCATTGCAGCTGCTCCCTGCAGTGCCATGCTGTCCATGAACTTCTGAGGGTAGTTTTCATTGTCTAAGTTGTTGATGAAGGTATCAGCCTCAGTATCAGCCCTGGGGGAATGCCACACAACTGACTTCCAGCTAGACCATTCAACCGTTGTCTCTTATCTTCTGAGCCCAACAGTTCTTCCAGTGTTTCACCCATTTTATAGTCTACCCCTCCAGTACACATTTTCCCAATTTGTCTGCAAGGATTCTGTGCAAAAACCTTGTTAAAGCCAAGATAAAAGTCATCCACTGTGGTTCTTTGTGCCAGCCCTCTCACCATAAGTCAGGCAAGTTGGTCAGGCATGATTTACCCAAAACAAAATTATGACTGTTCCCAGTGACTATCTTGTCCTTCATGTACCTGGAAATGGCTTCCAAGATTACTTTCTCCATACACCTTTAGGGGATTAATCTAGGATTACTGCCTTGTAGTCTCCGATATCCTCCTTGCCATTCTTGAAGATTGGGATTTGTCCTTTTCCAATCATTGGGGACCACATTCAGTCGCCATGACATTTCAAACTGAAGGAGACCAGGCTTGCAATGGTGCCAGCCTGCTCCCTCAGCACTCTTAGATACACGTTGCATGATATCAAGGACTTCTGTATGTCCGGCTTTCTTAAGCAGTCTATCTTCCTCTATCTTCCTCTGCTATGCGTAGTACCTTTCTTCCCCAGGCTCTGTTATTAAGCATGAAGAACTGGGGAACCTGGAAGCAGACCTTAATAATTAAGGCAGGCATTGAAAACTTCAGTCATCTCAGTTTTCATGAGGTTGCCTGCCCCATTTAGCAAGGGAACAGCATTATTCCTGATCTTCCTTTTGCTGATGATTTACCTCTTGAGGTCCTCTTATTGCCTTTCCCACTTTGAGAGATTTGGTCTCTTGATTCCACAAGGATGATCAGGGGACTGGAGCACCTCCTGTATGAAGATAGGCTGAGAAAGTTGGGGCTGTTCAGCCTGGACAAGAGAAGGCTTCTTGGAGATCTCATAGCAGTCTTCCAGTATCTGAAGGGGGCCTATAAGGATGCTGGGGAGGGACTCTTCCTTAGGGACTCTAGTGACAGGACAAGGGGTAACGGGTTCAAACGTAAACAGGGGAAGTTTAGGTTAAATATGAGGAAGAAGTTCTTTACTATGAGGGTGGTGAGGCACTGGAATGGGTTGCGTAGGGAAGTTGTGAATACTTCATCCCTGGCAGTGTTCAAGGCCAGGTTGGACAGAGTCTTTGGTGACATGGTTTAATGCTAGGTTTCCCTGCCCATGGCAGGGGGATTGGAACTAGATGATCTTAAGGTCCTTTCCAACCCTAACTATTCTGTGATTCTATGATTCCATCCCTCCATATCCAGGCAATGTTTCTGTATTCATTCTGGATTCCTTCTTCACTGTGTTGCTCTTTTGAGAGCTTAATGCTCTGTGTTGTGATATCTTTTAAAACAAGTAAGTCTGTTCTGTCTCAGTAAAATGAGAAGTTTTGCGCTGGCAGTGTTGCAAAGTAACCAGAGGGACATCCCCGTTTCCTGTAAAGGCAGCTTTTTGAATGTTTGTTCTGCCATTTGTTAGGGAGATGCCCTGAGTACACTGTGAAAGGAGATCCAAATTCCACTCATATCACATAATCATATCTCAGTATAGTGTAAAACAGACTTGGAGGCTTTATGTGGTAAATAAAAACATTCAGAGCTGTTACAATTAGTGTGATTACAAATTTTGGAATGGGTATTAAACCTTGTGCTTAAGGATTTAAGCCAATCTCTGACTAGTAAGGATTTGAAGAAGACCTAGTATGTTACATGGATAATTTTACATCTGTCTGCTGTAGGATTCTTCTGGCTTTTTGTGAAGCATTTGGCACAGACTAGCACCAGAGATAAGTTCTACACTAGACATCCCTTGTAATTCATACGACTAAGATTACTGTGACATTCTTAATTGCCCTGATTTAATGTTGCCATATTTTCATACAGGAGAGAACAGATGGATACTGGCAACATCTTACTTTTGCAAATGTTTCCGATCCTGATTGTTGTATGTTTTTGTTTAGTGCTGAAAGTGAAGCCTGGCAAAAAGGTGTTCTCTATGCGGAGGGTCAGAACCTCGCTCGGTACCTTATGGAGGCTCCAGCTAATTACATCACTCCAATCAAATTTGCTGAACATATTGAACAGAAGCTCAGAAGTTTCGGCAATGTGAAGGTCCATATAAGGTAAATTCCAAAAAATGATTCCTCTGTAGGGTAAGATACTTTCCAGGTTATTCAGATCTGTAGTGGGCTCTCACTTTCTCTTTGCCATTTCGAATGACAAAAGCGGGAGAAGTGTGTGGCAAAGAGGTATGATGGGCCCCCAGACTGCAAGTTACTCTCAGTTTTAGAAGGTGAGCTTCTAGCTCGCAGAGTAGGCAAGATACTGTGACACAATGAAATGATTCACTGTCAATTGGTCATGCACCCAGTTACTGCTTAGTTAATACAAGTGCTGCAAAAGGGAGCTTAATGAAGACTCAGTGACTAGAGGGCAAACACTAGATACCTTTGTTCTAATACCTTTTGGTTTTGTCCTAAATAGATTGTATACAGCCCTCTCTGGGTTGTTTTTTGTTTTTTTTATTTGGATGTGTTAATGAAACATTCTGTATTTATTGCTGTTACTGTTGTTTGGGGGGTTTTTAGCTTTTAAAAATGTTGAGAGGAAGCTGTAAAAGCCCTTGCAATTGAATTTGCATGGCTAACACTTCCTGCCTCTGAATTACTAGTTACTGCTCTTTGGTGGAAACAGGCTAACTGGTTGTGCAAGTGTTGGAGGCTGTTCTGTTGAAAAGCAAAAGACTGAAGGAAGTCAACTTTGCTATCAAGGTGGTTAACTATGGACAGAAAGCTAAATTGTAACCTGCTGCAGTACTGTTACTTCATATGCCCTCAGAGACCGCAGCCTCATGGCAAATTTTATGCTTTCTGACACAGACAGTGTAGACGAGTTGTTTGTTTTGTTGGTTGGCTGAGTTTTTAGATGAGGCAAAACGAAGTTGCCAAGCAGCAACTTTGAGGAAATATTTTTCTGTTTCACAAAACAATAGTGGTTGATTCACATGGCAGTTTCCCAAATAACTAAACTGCAATTAATAGAAACAAACCTTCAAGGATTGTGATCTTTTAAAATCACCTTGGTTAAGGTGTCCAATTACAAAAAATTAATATGTATTTCTATTCCAGACCAGAGTCTTGGATAGTGACACAGCAGATGGGAGCATTCCTGAGTGTTGCTAAGGGTTCGGCTGAGCCTCCCATCTTTCTGGAGATTCGCTATTCAGGTGGTGCTAACGCAAGTGACCACCCTCTGGTGTTTGTAGGAAAAGGAGTTACATTTGACAGGTACGTGTGCTAATATTCTAGTGACTAAAGGGGGGAAATGCCTTCCTGCTATTCATGTTCTATGGGTAGATGCTCAGCACATCTTCCAATGCCATTCCAGTGAACTTGCCTTATATAGTAGATTGTGCTGCTTTGCCTGGGAATAAGACAAGCTTGAGTGGTTGGACAAAGTAGAAATTGATATACCCTCATATTGTAAGGGGAAAATGGAAATTTGGGGGAAAGAAGACAAAGAATGTGCTACTTTTTCTTTTTTTTTTTTGGCCTGAACAAACCTCTGGATGAAGAATGTGTATGTTTAGAGTTGTAGTCTGTCACGGGACACCTAGATCATGCTTAGTGAAAGAGAAAATAGTTCATGCATTGCAGCAGTTCCTTATAACGGCTTTTCATGTCATGTAGCTACTGAAGAATTTGTCAGTCTGTTCCCCTTCCATATGCTGATTTTACTGGGTGTACTATTTTGTTCTGGTTTTGTGCTGTTTTGTTATTCTGAAGACCACTGAGTTAGTCCACTGCAGATTTCTATGGTGTCCTAACTATGAGAAAACAAGTCAGGGAGATACGTGATCAGAAAGGAGCTCCAAGCTGCCTTGCTGTCAGTATGCTTACTAGGGGGTGGCAGGTTGAGAACACAAGTCTAGCATTTCCTGATGCTTGCTACTGAAACATACTGATGGGCAGAATATTTTCAACGTATGCAACATGAAACTGCTCCATGCTGATGGTACTTGTGCTGTGCGTTGCAGTGGTGGCATTTCACTGAAGCCGTCGTCAGGTATGGATGCAATGAGAGCAGATATGGGAGGGGCAGCGACTATCTGCTCAGCCATTGTGACAGCAGCAGCTTTAAATCTCCCTCTTAACATAATTGGTAAGAGTGTGTGTGTGTGTGAGAAGCCAGAAATCTAAATTTTACAAGATTTCGTTTAGACATTAATGTTCTAGTATCAGCACTGGTCATGATCCTTACAGAAATGTCCTGGCCTCTTGCAGACTGACTGCTCTCATTCCCTCTTCAGCCTTTCCTCTCTTTTTGCTTGCTTTGCACACAGTTACTGGCTTTGCTTGAATAGAATACTGCAACACCAAATTAAAATTGTGAAAGCATGATTTTTACATCTTAGGAGAGAAATGATTGTCAATAAACTGACTTTCGATGAGTTTTTCATAAGTCCTGATCCTTCATTCCAAGAAGGAGTGTAGAGATCTGTAAAAGCAATTAGAAGTGAAAAGGTGTTAGCTGAGCTACCTCCATAAGCATGTACCACAGCTGAACAGGAACAGGGATCAGTTTTTGTTTCATTGGGTGAATAGCTCAGCAGCAATCTAAGCCAACCAACCCAAACCAGTACTTTTAAGTACAAGCAGTGCTTACTTTTTCTGCAGAAATGTTGCACAGCTAAAATTAAATTAGCTGATTCAGGAACCGTGGTAAAACCAGCTGGAGACGACATGTAATCCATTCTAGGATAAGTTTTATGTTTGATAACCTTGACTTACAGGGAACTAGTAATTTAGTCACTTTTATTCTTTAGCCAGTAGAGGGCAGCAAAACCCACCCTCACGCCATTCCTCACCTAAAGAATGCACTGGGAAGGGCAGAACCAGTGGAGCAAAAAGTCTGTGTACGCAATTCCGCTGAAAAGTGGTGGTCTGCAGTTCGCTTATTCCTTGTGCCAGGAGCAGGTGTTCCCTGAGAATGATGGAGTGCCTTTCATCCCATTATCCCATTCATAACTGGGGCTTTGAGGCTGACCCTCTCGTTTGCTCATCTCTATTTGCTTTTCTTATGGCTGTAGTCCTATGGTGAGACCTTGGACCCCCTTGACATTATACAACGTGTAATTACAATGAGCAGAGCTTGAATGGCTCAGTGTTAGTTTGAGAAGTTTTTAATTTCAGAAAGAAATCTCTTTACATGTGACTAATGATACATATATGGAAAATGTAAGATAATATTTGTTGCTCCTTTGATCTCACTAGCCCAGGCATAAAGTAGAAGTAAATCCTAGTGGCAAAACGGTGTAGGTGGGAGAATGTGGTGGTGCAGCATGTAGAAGAATTCCCTGATTGAAAACTGGACCATGTGTCTTTTGGTAACCTGGAAAATTTGGATTTTTGAGCAGGAATTCAAGATGAGAACAGCACTGTTTCCTTAAGGAGGTGTTGGGGGGCTTTCCTAAGTGTTTTTTCTTCGTTTTTTCTGAGAAAGAAACTAGTAATTCACTTTTCTTTTTCTCTCTGAGGTTTGGCACCCCTCTGTGAAAATATGCCCAGTGGCAAGGCAAACAAGCCTGGGGATGTAGTTAGAGCCAAGAATGGAAAAACAATACAGGTATGTGTGTGAAACTTGGGGTTTAAATACTTCTAGTGAATTGGTTTAACCAGCAAGTTATGACTGCAGTCAGAGGACATATTTGAAAAGACCCTTTAGAAAGATAAGCAGCACACATATACTGTTCTTAAAAATATAAGCAGCATGTTATCAATTAGAAATTGTTGTCATAGGATTCTTTCAAATCTAAATAGAGATTGAAGAGATGAGACATTTTATAAGTTGCTAGGAAAAGCTGAAAAGTGCAGTCATTTACTGCATGTGCTAGAAAATCTTGTTTTAGCACAAGAGGTTGTTACAGTACTCATAAATACAGGTTCTCTGTCCGCATGAAGAACATTAATTGCTTCCAGTGACCCTTCAGGACACTTCCCTCCTATCTGCAGTGAGACATTACAGTATTAGTTCCCTGGTCATGTAACCAAGGCCTTTACAGTGCCAAGCTCCTTGGAACAATCAGAACTCTGAGTCATACAGGCTGTTGGTTGCAAATAAGTATCCAAAATACATATTTCATATTTAATCCAAGATGTTCCGTACTCATTTAATAGATTAAATGGTACTGTAACTCACTGTGTGATGGATCACTGATTTTTGTGCAGAAGTAGGTGGCTTAATCAGTGTTTCTGTCTGTCTGAATTTCTGTGATTCTGCATCTTTGACTCGTTGAACCTTCGTTTCCTGAGGTTCTTTTCCCAAAACTGAGTTCAGTCACCCCCTGATCTGAAGGAAAAGACTGGGCACATATTCCTCCACCAAGAAGAAATTTGCAGGAAAGTGCTAGTAGCTCAGAGCGCACCATGCAATTAAACTTGCAGAATTCAGCATCAGTCTTCCCTGAAAGGGGAAAGGAGCAAGGAAGTTATTGATTTTTATTTTTAAGAGGGAAAACGTTTCAAGCTCCGAAGGAGGAAAGCAGGATAACAAGGAGCTGTTTCCAGGCCTTCACCTGTGCTGCACCATGGTACACGGTCCTCCTCAGCTGTGATTTCAATGGGCCAGATCTCCATGCGTGCTCTGAGGCAGCTCCTGGGCTCCACTGGGGCACATCTCTAGGCTCTTCTGGCGCACAGGGACCTGTGGAAAGGAGGCTATAGTGCTGAAAGATCCCCTGGCCTCAGCTACAGATACGCTTTTATTTTATAACATAACTTTATATTGATACTGTCTTTTTCCTTTTTATTGTTTTTGAGTAAATTTTGTTTGACCTGCCATTCTGTGACAGTGCATTTATAATCTGACAGCTATTTAAGTTACCATGTAAGAAATAAATCAATGAAAGGGATATTTTCAGTAGTTAGAATCATAGAATAGATAGGGTTGGAAAGGACCTTAAGATCATCTAGTTCCAACCCCCTTGCCATGGGCAGGGACACCTCACATTAAACCATGTCACCCAATGCTCTGTCCAACCTGGCCTTGAACACCGCCAATTAATCTGGTTTTACTAATTTTTCACGTGAAGGTAGATAACACAGATGCAGAAGGAAGGCTGCTGCTAGCTGATGCTCTCTGTTATGCCCACAGTTTTAATGCAAGGGCTATTGTGAATGCTGCAACACTAACAGGTAAGCAATATCCCTCCCCTGCTCATTTTGTTAAGTCAGTTCTTTGTTACTCTTATTAATTGGGCTGTGGATTAGTTACAGTGTGTAGATAAAGTCAACCTGAATTCAAAAGCAACTGAGATGATTTTACATGTTTTAGGACAACAGCTAGCACAGCTTATGCTCTAACAACTTGTACAGTGTCTCTAGGGCTGGGGAGGGTATTGGCATGTAGCAACATAGATGGACTTGGGCTGAGCTGGAATTAAGCAGGAAAACCTATGCAGACTTGGATGTTTCTGCACAATGTTTCTCAGTGCTTCCATTTCTGAGTTAAGCCTTCCCAGCTCCTGGGGCCATGTGGCGCAGAGATACTAGTGCGGTATGCATATGGCACTGGCCACACTGGAGTAGAAATAGCTTCTTTGTGAAGGGCTTCCTGAGTGCTTGAGCTCTGACCTAGCCTGCACCAGCTCTTCCATCATGTGAGCCAGCTCAGGTCTCCATGATTCTAGGTAATAGGAGAGTCATTATCATGTTCTCAAGAATTCGTTTGACTGAAGTATCTCTTATGTGTCATTTGCTTACTTTCAGGCATAATAACATGTTCTTTAATTGTTTCCTCTCTACAGCTGTATATGAATGAGGTTATAATTCAAATTTAAAATCAGCATTGCATATGCATCTCATGAACTACCATGGTCAACCGTAGCTGAAATGAGAGCAAACATGGAAGACTAGTTCAGACAGGAGTCTACTGTGTTGCTTAATGAATATACTAAGCAAAATCATAATCTTTCTATATGTTCTCTCCTAGTGCTTTAAATGATGTTCCATCCATTTTACCAGTTCAAATTCTGTGGAAAATCTGACTAGACAGAAGGGAAGATGATTTTAAGATCATTTGTTTATATAAAAGTATTCTCATATAAAGGGCATGATAGAAGTTTACTCCCACTATAGATTATTCTGTCTTTGGAATCCTTGGGCACCAAGCACAGAGGAGGAGAGCTCCTGTAGAAATTTTCTTGACATACCATCTTGTTAAACTACTTTTTTCCTTCTATTTTATTTAATCTCACTGATAATTGAGTGTTGGGGTTACAGAAGCAGTTCTGTGGCATCAAATAAGTATGTATGTAATCCCTGTAGTTTAGGGATGGGTTAGTATCTATACAAGTGAAATTCACAAAAGAGAAAGTATCAGCTCGAAAAGCGTAGAGGTCTCTAGATTGCAAAACGTTCATTCACTTGTATTTTCTGTACGGAAACAATGAGATTTTTCTGGGGGGGATACTTCTGTTGCTGAATGCATTCTGTTGGAATATTGCTAAGAAACATCGAGCTGAAAACAAAAAATTGTAGTTTAATGAGATACAGAATATAAGTTTTTATGAATACTTCTCCTGTTAGATTATACAAATGTATTAACAACACTTAAGCTTTTAGAAATGCAGGTGTACTAAAATCTTTAGTTCTTGCAGACTTCAGAAATTACTGATAGTGGGAATTAAAACTGGAACATTCTGTGAGGAGTCAGGATGCAGAGGAATAGCTCAGGTCCACTTTCTGCCTTTGTTGAATAACCATGAAGGTGTGTTTCTGTAGGTGCTATGGATGTTGCACTGGGGTCTGCTGCAACTGGAGTGTTCACAAACTCATCTTGGCTTTGGAATCACCTTTATGAGGTAGGCCAGCTGCACTGTTAAATCATAGTAATAATACAGTAATAGCTGTTACTGAAAAGTTAGTGCATTACTGAAAGTCTTATTTTATGCGAATCTAAAAGGTATATTATTACATTTTGAAATCTGGTAGGAATGGTGTTAGTACTGTACTAAAATCGAAAAGAATTAATTTTCACTATGAATTACTAGATCTTTTTTGAGGGTTCATATCATACAGCAAACAGCATGCACATCATCTCGAGGATTTGCATGTTCTAGTAACTTACTGCGCATGCATAAGCTCTGGCTTACTGAAAGGAATTGATAGAAGTGGTAAATGCTCCATCCCCGGCAGTGTTCAAAGCCAGGCCGGCCAGGGCCTTGGGTGACATGGTCTAGTGTGAGGTGTCCCTGCCCACAGCAGGGGGTGTTGGAACTAAACGATCTTAAGGTCCTTTCCAGCCCCAAACCATTCTATGATTCATTCATGTAAAAAGAGAACTGATCTTGCTTAACAACACTGAGACCAAAATTCAGAGGGGCCTCGTGAGTGACATGAATATGATGGCTAAAGCAAGCCTCTGAAGGGCAGATTTGGGAGGGGAATAGGAAAAAAAAAAAAACCAAAAAACCAACAACCCCAAACCCCAGTCTTTAGATTTTGCCTTTTGACTAACACTACAGTACCTAAAAAGTAGGATTTGCTACTTTTGAAATACAGTTTCATTTTGCAATATATTTCCAAAACCCTAATACTATATTGGGCTAAAGATTTTTTAGACTATTCAAAGCTAAACAAAAATAAGCACATGTGGTACTGGGGCTTATCAATGCAGTTCAAAAAAAGTAAAAGAAAAAATTGCATAAACTCTCAGTGTTTCTGTTTCAGGCCAGCATCGTGACAGGAGACAGAGTTTGGAGAATGCCTCTTTTTCAGCACTACACAAAACAAGTAACAGACTCTCCTCTTGCGGATCTGAGTAACATTGGCAAGTACAGCAGGTGAGTTGTATCAGTATCCTTCACGTGCCCCTTCAGTGAAGTCCTTTCATGTTTGTGCTGTTGGTGTTGCTTTAGAAACAGCCCCGTTTCGTTGCTTCCCACAGAGCTGGAGGAGCGTGCACAGCTGCTGCATTCCTAAAGGAATTCGTGACTGCCTCCCACTGGGCTCATCTAGACATAGCTGGTGTGATGTCAAATAAAGATGAGGTGCCCTACCTTCGAAAAGGCATGGCAGGGAGGCCTACAAGAACGCTGGTGGAGTTTGCAGCTCGACTGAGTCAAGACAGTCACAATACCACATAAAATGGTTATTCTAAGTCATCCGCTCTGCCTTAAGAAAAAATCTGGAAAAGTATTATTCATAAATGAATAGCCCAAGAACATTTTCACTACAGCAGCAAACTACAAAGGCATTTTATAAATCATTACTTGAGTAAGAGTATCTCACCTTTGAAATTTGTCATCTCCTATTATGCAGCTTAAAATATAGTTTGAACTATTGAGATATTTAGTATCAAAACATGATGACAGCATCTACCCTCCTATTTTACATGTAACATAAGCATAATTATTGCAAACAATAAATCTTTTACTTGGGTATGTGTTTTGATTGAGGGGATTAATAATGATGATCATAGCTGTGCCTTGGTTTGGGGTGAAACACAGGTACTGTGGATGGTAACTCTGCAAAGGGGTTTATAAAAATGTTGTTCTAGCATTTTAACTTACTAAAACTAAAATTGCTGTTGGTGTGCGTTGGGGTAGAAATGATGGGCTGTTGCAATTGGTGTGGCTAGCCTGGCTTCAGCGCTAAATTATGTAATGAGTCTTAAGCAAGTGCCAACACAAGTGTATATTGTAACTGTTTTACAAAAACTAATGAGTGCAGGTTAGCGTTTGGTGTTCATCTTGCATGATTTCTGTCATTCTGCTGCTTCCCTTCTCTTGTGAGCCTGGGAGGCTCCAAGCAGGGATGGTATTCCCAGAATCAGTTCAAATGTCGAACAGACTGAGCAATTACCACGTGAGGCGATGTGTTCTTGAGAATTTGGAGGTATTTGTTGTGAAACGCTGGTGTGCAATGGGCGCTTACCGGGCTGGGGCGCGGCGGGCAGAGGCCGGAGAAGCAGCGTCCCGCTGTGAGGCGCGGCCGTGCTTTCCCTGCTTGCCGTGTGACGCGCCCCGCGCTGAGGTACCGGCTCTCGACGCTGAGGCGGCGGGGGGCGGGGTCCGCCCGGGGCTGCCGCGCGGCTGCGCAGGCGCGGAGGCTCTGAGCCATGGCGGCCTCGCTGAGCGGCATGTTTGGTAACCAGCCCCCGGGGCCGCCGCCACCGCCGGGACCTCCAGGCGGGCCCGGCCCGGCCGGCCTCATCCCGCCGCCGACAGGGCCACGCAATCCCAACAACACGCTGGTGGACGAGCTGGAAGCGTCCTTCGAGGTGTGTGGGCCTGGCTGGTGTTGGTCGCGGCTAGGCGCTGCTCTTCTACTTACTTCTGTCCTTCCGCCTCCCGCAGGCCTGCTTCGCCTCGCTGGTGAGCCAGGACTACGTGAACGGCACGGACCAGGAGGAGATCCGCACCGGTGAGGCCCCGGGGCTGTGGGTGTCCAGCGGCCGGGCCGGGCTTAGCCCCGGGAGGCTTTTGGGCGGTGCCGAGGTGCTGCGCGTGGCTGCTCTGGGTACGCCACGGTTTGGTTGCGCAGGGCTGGAATGCCTGGGGGCGTGGCTGGGGCTGACTCCTCCTAAAGCTTCTGACGAAGGTTTGCAGGGGCATTTGGGCTTTGCTGGGAGTGTGTGTGTGCCTTGTTTGAGGCCGAAAGAGGTTCAAAAATTCTGTTACTTTTTTTTGAACGGTGGCTGACGCAATTTGGGGTTGCTCGTACCTCGAATCTGTGTGTTCAGTTCTGGGCCCCTCACGACAAGAGACATTGAGGCGCTGGAGCGGGGCCAGGGAAGGGCAAAGAAGCCGGTGAAGGGCCTGGAGCGCAAGTGTGATGAGTAGTGGCTGAAGGACCAGGGGCTTTTCTGGAGGCAAGGAGCCTCAGGGGAGACCTTTTCTCTTTCTACACAACTGCCTGAAAGGAGTGAGGTGGATGTTGGTCTCTTCTCTCAAGTAACAAGTCATAGAACAAGAAGAAATGACCTTAAGCTACACCATATTTGAGAACCTGTTATTGAGTCTGAAATGGTTTCTTTATTAAACCAAGTTTCACAAATTATTTTATGACTCTTTGTCATTGTCAGAAATATACTGAAACTTGGAAAAAGGTGCTGTCTTTTTTGAGAGAAGTTCTGAATGTTTGCAAAGCAGTGTTCCATACAGAGATTTAATGAACATACTGGGTTTGGAAATATGTCATTTTAGTAAATCTTCAGATTTTCTTTCTGGAAAATACTATGAAAAGTGGTTTTAATAGCTGGGTTTTTTTTGAATCCGCTCTCTTTTGTTCCTTTATTTAAGGTGTTGATCAATGCATCCAGAAATTTCTGGATGTTGCAAGACAAACTGAATGCTTTTTCCTACAAAAAAGACTGCAGCTATCAGTCCAGAAACCAGAGCAAGTCATTAAAGAGGTATGTTTAAATTGATTACCTGTGTTGTGTTAGGTCCGGTGAGCTGTGCAGCAGTACAGTGAGTCACTTTGTTCACTTGAATTTTGGGTTTTTCAATGTGATGCTGTATCTTAAGTTGGTAGAATTAGACCGTTAACATGGCTCTCACCATGAACCTGGAGAAGTAGATGCCTGCTGCACTGTGGGGTGTTGGAACATGGATGACAGTTTCGTGGGAAGAAACAAACCAGTTAGTTAAATTTTGCTGGGAGTAATGATCTCTGAAACATGTGACCAAGGGGAGCAGAACTAGTGCATGAACAGCTCTTTCCCTCTGTTTCATTAGACGCTTCTCATTGCTAGAAACCCTGTAAGATCAGCTTGAAAACTGAAGCTAAAAAAATTACATGTTCTTTATGTGAGGTGGTTTTTCTTCTGAAGACCATCTATTTACTAACATGCATTTTTTCATCCCCAGGATGTTTCAGAATTAAGAAATGAATTGCAGAGGAAAGAAGCATTAATTCAGAAGCATTTGGGTAAACTGCGACACTGGCAGCAGGTCCTGGAAGATATTAGTGTACAGCACAAAAAGCCTGCAGAGATGCCTCAAGGTCCATTAGCTTACCTGGAACAAGCATCTGCCAACATTCCTGCTCCAATGAAGCAAACATGATCTTACATATCTGAGTATTTTCAACAGTGCAAAGCAGTGGTGGTGTTCTTACTTTGTATGCTTTTTGTATAATGGAATTTGTACTAAAAATATAACACTTAAGACAGTTAAGTGAAATAAATTATTCCCCCCCCCCCCCCCCCCCCAACATATGGATTGGTTCTCTGTTTCAAAGGAAAATAGGCAGAGTTGCTATTCAGGATGCTTTCTGGCAGAAGTGTGTTTTCCCAGAATGTATCCTGCTCCTTCTAGGAAGGGTGGCCCCTAACTGCGTCTTTGCTGGTGTGCTGAAAAGACTTGCCCAAATTACTGTTTGGTTCAGCTGGAAGATTTCAGTGTTTTGTGATCCAGTGATTATCTGTAAGTACCACTGTAGAAGCACCCTTAGGATTGTCTGTATCTAGGTAAGATCAAGAGTGTACCTTTTGAAGGATTGTCCATCTCTGCTGGACTTTTGCTCAGCTCATGGAGGGGTCATGGGATATACAAGTTTGGTTCTTATAGTATGAAATGGAAATGCAAAATGCACCCTGGGGGAGTATGTAATGCAGGCCCAATGTCACTGGTGTTCTGTCTTGTAAGACTGGTGTAGAGATGGTACTAAATACCTACCCCCAAAATAAAGGTCACTCATGGTTGTGGGGTCATCAGTGCTATCCAGTCTACAGAATTGACTGTTACTGTGATGCACTATTTAATAATCTAAATGTAGCCCAAACCACATTTTTGGAGGTAGAAATAGCAAAAGAATTCTGACTCTTTTACTAGGCAGCGGACTTCATTCTTCCACATAGCCAGAAAAGCCACTTTCTAAGGTCACTTTTCTGGTAGGGACAGGTAGCTATTGTAACCCTGGGAAATAGAATTTGTAATTGTGCACTGAACTTTCCAGTGTGCTTTAGAAGTGTTTGGGGCAGAGTGGATGAAAATTTTAACCAAAAAACTTAGCCCTATGCATTTCTGATCCTCAGAAACACCCAGGCACTCCTGGGTGTTACTGTGGACCTGTCTATCCCCTTCTTGATTACATGTATAAAAAGTGTCTTTTTGAAAAATCTGATTCCAGTCTCCTTCCAAACCAAGCAGTTCATCTTGGAAAAAATCTGAGACACTGGCATGAAAGCATTGGTCTGTAGAAGCATTCTGCCCTTCTGGCACTTTT
The DNA here is from genome assembly GCA_009867235.2 of Psittacus erithacus. NCBI lineage: Eukaryota > Metazoa > Chordata > Aves > Psittaciformes > Psittacidae > Psittacus > Psittacus erithacus. Next base: position 10,611 of record WYDI02005382.1, on the reverse strand, counting down.
TCACTGCTGAGGTGCAGTGGCTGTTTTGTAGTAAGTACGTACTTCTGCTGGTTCACTTCTTGCTGGCTGTTTGCTATAAGAGGTTAGGCTGGAGTTGGCCTTCTTTGCATATGTGTAATTTGTTACATATAGAATGGTTTGGCTTGGAAAGGACCTTAAGATCATCAAGTTCCAACCCCCCTGCCATGGCAGGGTTACCTCACACTAAACCGTGTCACCCAAGGCTCTGTCCAGCCTGGCCTGGAACACTGCCAGGTATGGAGCATTTACCACTTTGGGCAGCCTGTTCCAGTGCCTCACCACCCTCACAGTAAAGAACTTCTTCCTTATATCT
>WYDI02005381.1:0-71032 GCA_009867235.2 Psittacus erithacus | reverse complement strand
CCCGCGGCCCGCGAGCGGGGGCAGCCCTCCGCGGATTGGCGGGGCGTTACTGCGCATCCGCCGCCGCATGGTTTCCCCTGTCCTTTTGCCCCCCCCCCCCTAACCCCCCCCCCCCCCTGCAGCCGCCGGCCCCGGGAGTGTTCTGTTCTCGCACGGTTTCCCCTCACCCCGTTATGGCGGCCGCTGCGGAGGAGCCGTTCCCTTTCCACGGTCTCCTGCCTAAGAAGGAGACTGGTGCCGCCGCCTTTCTTGCTCGCTTTCCCGACTTCGACGGGCGGGGGGTGCTGCTGGCGGTGCTGGACACCGGTGTGGACCCGGGAGCGCCAGGCATGCAGGTAACGGGTGGTAGCGGGGAGCCGCCCCCGGCGGCAGCCCTGAGTCACGGCGGCGGGCGGACCTCAAGGGGCGGTGGGAGCTCCCGGGCCCTGCCGGACGGCGTTGCCTGGGAGCCGGGGACGAGTGTGGGGCCGGGGCGCTCGTCCGGGCGCGGCCGCAGCCCCCGAGCGGCCGTCGGTGGTGGGATAGGCCCTTGAAGCGTTGTCCTAGGGACTTGTCGCAGTTTGGGTGTTTGTTTGCTTGCTCGCAGTTCCCGCTAAGCACACACTTTGCGTGAGCGTGGGCTCTTGCTACGGGAGGGCGGGGAATCCTGCCGATGGGGCTCCGCACGGGTCACTTCGGGTGTTTGTGCAAGGATCCTCCTTTTAAGCCCTTCACAGAGGTTTTAGAGTACTTAAATCTCTTTCATTGTCTTCTTGCATGTATAACTCGTTGTGAAAGAGTAGTCTGTGGGTTTTGTTAACCCTTAGGAAACTTCAGCAGAAGGTAGCTTGAGGGTACAAACAGCCGCTTAGATCTTCTACATGAAAAGTGTATTTCTGGCAAAATTTGCGTGCCTCTCTTTCTCGGTGTTTTTTTCGTGCGTCGTATTGCAACAACAGTGTGTCAGATTTGGTTCTGCCAGCTTTTTTTGGTCGTAGCTCAGATCGCAGAGTGGTTGCTGTAGTTATTTCAATCTCAGTTTTGTAAATTTCTGTATAAGTGATTTTAATTTTTGCACTCCTCAGCACTTCCTTATTTCTTTTAACTCTTTATCATGTAAGTTTGCGTGTGGCCTTTTGTTTCACTACTTCTTCCTGCTTCTTGTTGGCATATCTTCTCTGAGGTGTTGCAAAGGAAGTCCTGAGAAGTGGTTCAGAGTTGCAGGGAACTTGCTTGGGTATGGAATCCTTTAATTTTTTTAACTAATCAGGGCCTGTGTTGGTTTTTTGCTCTTTCTTTGGCACAGGCATAGATTTTACTCCTAAGTGACCTACTTCAGGGACCTAACTCTGGCAGATCTCTAGTTCAGTGTTCTGAGATGACTCCTTATGGATTTCAGATAAGTGAAAGGATGAGTGAAGAGGACAGGTAGGGTGAAAGGAGGCAGCTGTAACTTCAGTTGACTTAAGCTGCAATAAATCTGATGATTTTGGCAAAATGTTGAGGGTAAGTGGAATAGTAATTGGGAAGCTCAAGAAAGCTCACTAAAAAACAAAGGTAATACCATGGGCACACCTAAAAGTAGTGAAAGACAATTAGGAAGATGTGAATATAAATGGGATGTGCCTAATTCTGAAGTTTCACATATGAAAGCAAAAAAAGCCCTAAGCTTCTAAAGGCTATAAGTGAGGAGTGGTCAACGTAAAAAAAAAAAAAAAAAAAAGGGGGGGGGGCATGGACAGTAGAGGGAAGCTTTGTTATGAGATAGGCAACCTAAGGCTCTTGAGAGATACTTGTGAGCCCTTATGATCTCAGTGTTGATGATACCAATTTTATTCAGCCTGTTTTATGTGGAGGATAATGTTTCAGGTGGTGAATTAAAAGATCTGTGGCTTTGTGAGTGTGTGTATATAATTAATTTTGTGATGGGTAAGAGTGAGTTTCCAAGGCTGTTGGAGAAACATTTGAAGAAGCTGTATAGTCTTTCTATGCTGCTAGAGAAAGAGCAGTTACTGGGCTTAACAAACATTCTTGCATCCGGTTTATTTCTCTGTCGGTTGGCTGGCTTTGCCACACAAAACATTTATTATCTAACTTCTACTTACTTTCGTGTTCTTTCTGAATCTTTTGTAGCCAGTGCCCTCCGGGGGAACACTTTTCATCTCATCTTCCATTGCTTTACACTCCACCTGTTGATGCCAACTGTGAAGTTCAGTTTGTCTGCTTTTTTTCATGCTAGTTTTTTCCCTTCTTCACCTCTTTCTAAGAATCTATTTCCTGTTGTTATCTGTCATGTCATGGCTTGTAATTCCTCATTAAGGCACAGCAAATGGTAAAATTTTAGGTGGGCAGATAAGGTACATTTAATGGATGTATGTTGTGGTTGTGTATGTATAGTCTTTGTTCAACCCCACCCTGCCTTTTCCCTGTTGCTGTTGTCACTACTTATGTTTCACAATAGATAGGTCAGTTCATCTGCTTCTCACAATTTTGATTATTTTGTGAAGTGCCTGTTGGAGTTATTATTATCTGAAACTAGCTCGTACTTTTATGAGATGATGTTTCAGCAGTAGCAGCTTGAGTTGGTTTGACTTGTTTTTCAGCACTGAGTTAATTTTCAAATAATTTTCCTTTTTATTTGCGATGATGATCAGCTGTCCCGTGACCCAAGTGCTGAAGAACTTGTTCATCTCCTGTTGCTGCAATAGCTGTCAGTTGGAATCAGTAATGTTGTATCCTCTGGCAAAAACATGCTCAAATGCATCTGGCTTTGACTTTTAATTTGGGATTATCACAGATACTGGTGCTCCTCCACTTCTGATCAGCTGCCAGGATTATGCAGATAAATTTGGGTGGGTTTTTTAGTGTTTTTACTAAGATTTACTAATTTATTTGCTTTACAAAGTCAGAGCTAACATGAGAGTATGTTTTTCAAACTTCTAACTAAAATGCATAAACGAGTCATAAATTTGTAGACTATGTCATGTATTTTTTCAAATGGCTGTAGGCAAACTGTGCTGTTAAAGGTAGAATTGGGGGTTCTAAATACACTCTATAAATATTTTTAATTTTTTTTTTTTTTTACCACAGAAGGTACTAAAATATACCTTGTTTGTAATAAACACATTATTTCCGGGTTTTTTTTGTCCAAATGGGGGAATTGATCAAGTTCCCTTGTTTTTTTTTTTTTTTTTTTTTTTTTTTTTTCTGTTTTCCTCAGAATTACAAAGCTTGGGAAAAAAAAAAAACCAAAACAACACAACCCAAAAAACCCTGTTTAAACCTGTTGAACTGAGTTTCACTGTAGCATTACTACTGGTGGGTAGTATGTCAAACTGGTCCATGACAGCAGAAGCAGCCACATTGGTTACTTGCACTAAGTGACAGTGAACCTGTGTGGTTCACTGCCATTAGGAACTGAGTCTTGGACCTTTGCACCTGAAAACCAGACCTTTGAGTCTGACTGCAAGAGTCCAGTTTGTCAGTTCTAACTGTACAAACTCACGTGCACCTTTGGACCTGCTGTTCAGCTAGGAGGTGAAGTGCTATGTAGCATAGGAATTGTTCATTATCTTGCTGCCTAGGAAACATCTTTGAAAACTACCCAAGCTTGCTGCGGCGTAAATCTGTGTTCTGGCCACCTGTTGCAGTATACTTTGTCTCCTTCCAACAAGTCACCTTGGATTACATTTTCGTTCTTGTTTTCTTGCACTTTGATCACTGCGTAATTCACTTTCTTTAGAGACATATTGAAAAATGTCCAATTCTGATAATCGCAGGGTTGTCTTTGCAGTTGCTTTATTACTGGAACAGCGCTTGACTTTTCTATAAGTAGAGACTGGCATTTGAAGGCATTAATTACAAACACTAGAAAACCGTATGGTTTGAGTGCCTCTGCACCATGTTTCCCAAGTAAATTTTCCCCTATGGTGCAGCTCTTGTTCAGTGGATGTTTTACCACATTAACATGCTTTCACAATTTTCAAAACAACATTAATTTCTACAAACAGAGTAACAGTGCTGGTTTCTGTAATGGAAGTTTTTCCTTAGCAAATCTCTTCTAAAGCAGTATTTGTTGCCTTCTGGGAAATGAAATTAATGTCCTTCTGATGGTTGTTACGGGTTTGGGATTTTGGGGCTTGGTACTTTTTTTCCTGGCCTGTTGAAACCTGCTTTTATATGGAGGAGTGTTCGCTTGTTATTTTTCTGTCTGTTGTTTTGTTGAGTTTTGGGGGGGTTGTTTGTGGGTGAGTGGTTTTCTCTTTTGTTTAGGGTTGGTTGGGTATCTTTTTGTGTTGTGGAGGGTTTTTTCTTTGTTTGTTGTGCTTTTGTTTGTTTGTTAAGGTTTTCCCCTTAACCATAAAAATTTGAGACCTTGGAAATGCTTATCCTTATTTGTTCAAGTGTGAGAAAAGCTTGAACCTTGTTGTCTTTTTGACAGCAATGGAGTGATTTTTAGGAAACAGCTTGGTTGTGTTGTTAACTTCAGCAGCTGGATTCACCATTCCAGAGCATGATTTGAGCAAAACTAATGCCATGTATGTTATGTCTAGCATCAAAATTATTGATAGAGAATAAAGGCAACAATACCAAATATTTAAATGGTAGAGAAGAACAAATATTGCTGCTTTTCTGAACAAGAAGCTTTTTTCACTTTCAGGGTACTTATTGTATAGAAAGTGTTGAGAAGATTGGTTTTTTTCTTTTTTTCTTTTTTTTTTCTTTCTTTTAAATCTTTAATGTAGGAGTATAGAAAATAAATGTATATGACCAATTCATAGTGTCATAGAATGGTTTGGGTCAGAAGGGGCCTTTAAAGGTCATGTAGTCCAGCCCCCTTTGCAATGATCAGGGAAATCTTCAACTAGATCAGGTTATGCAGAGCACTGTCCAACCCGACCTTGAATGTTTCCAGGGATGTGGCGTCTGCAGCTCTCCGGGCAACTTCTTCCAGTGCCTCACCACCCTCACAGTGGAGAATTTCTTCCTCATAGCTAATGTAAATCTACCCTTGTTCACTTTAAAGCCATAACTCCATGTCCCATCCCTACGTGCCCTGTAGGAAGTCCCTTTCCAGATTTCTTGTAGGCCCCCTTATAGGCACTGGAAGCTAGTCTAAGGTCTCCTCAGAGCCTTCTCCTCTCCAGGCTGAAGAAGCCCAGCTCTCTCTTCCTGTCTTCATAGGAGAGGTGCTTCAGCTGTCTGAATTCATATTGCCTTTCAAGCAAATACTACTGTATATGGAGTATAGTTTATTTCCTGAATGAACTCATACAATACCCACTAGATGAAGCGTGTTATTACAAGATGATAATATTGAATATTTTGTAAATATAAAATAAAAAGAAAAATCTTAATCATGGTCTTGGTAATTGTGTAGAAGGTTACACCAGGTGAAAGGAACTTTAGATAGGTTAGTGGTTTCTTTTTTGATGTTTAGTTGCCTGCAACTACTGTAAAGGCCATCAGGGCTAGTTTTCATTTAGCCTGAAGAGGCTTTAAAGCTATGGTTGTTAACTGTTCTTAGCTAGTCAGCTCTCTTTCTCCTCACCCTAGTAAAAATACTCCTTATACAGTATTAGGGTATATAACAATAGTTCCTAACACTTCAGATCGATTGAAATGAGAAGTAGAATCCTTGACAAAGGAAAAATAAGATGATGGTAACTTGTGTGCCTTTTAGGTTTAAGCTTAGTTAAGAGACTCGAGCTTGTGAGTGCCTGTACTTAAGCACCTTTCATTTTGTTAGAGTTGTGTGTTCATTACTGTAAAATTTGGCCAGGATGGTGGGATGGAAGCAGCACGGCAATTTATTTGAGCACATATAGTAGTTTTTGCAAATCTCAGCTTGGTTTTAAATTGGAGATCCTGTGCTTTATTGATACAATGTTTTTACTTGTTTCTCTTCCAAATCGTTTTTAGAAATTAGTTAGTGAATTTGTATAAACTAGAAAGATGGGCACATTGCTTTTAGTTCATTGAAAATTTAAGTAATTTCAAGTTGGTTTTATGTCTTTCTGTTTAACGTTGGGTGCTTAAAAAAGTTAGTTGATATTTTTATTAACAATCATGAAAAATTTCCTGGATTTTGTGCTGAACAGTAATCTGCTACGTTTTCATTTTTCTGTATTCGCATTTTCAGATTACAAGTGATGGGAAACCCAAAATAATTGATATAATTGATACAACAGGTAGTGGTGATGTAACTACATGTACCATTGTGGAACCTAAAGATGGAGAAATTGTCGGTCTGTCTGGAAGAACTTTAAAGGTGAGTATTTGCTGCTGCAGAGACACTACTGGGCATCTTTTCCTTTTTTGTTTAACTACAAATTTAGCACTTATTTTAGTTTCTGCAGAACTTAGTTTCTTTTAACTAGATGTCATGGTTTAACGCCAGCTGGCAACTAAGCTGCGCATAGTCGTGCACTTGCACTTGCCCTAGCAGGATGAGGGGAAGAGACTTGGAAGGGTCAGGGTGAGAAAACTGGCATCTTGAGGTAAAGACAGCTTAACAGGTTAAGGAATATCTGCGCATGCAAGCAGAGCAAAGCAAGGAATTCATTTACTGCTTTCTGTTGGCAGGCAGGTGTTCAATTTGTGGGTAGATAGTTTTAGAGACTGAAAAACCTGTGAGAACTTACTTGTAGGCTCACTGCATTCTCACTATAAATAGAACAGAAACCCTGTAGGGTTTTGAAAAGGATATGGTAAGATCTAGCAGGGGTCTGAGCTTAGAACTGCTGATGCTACTGGCATAATTTGATTGATGTTAGGTAGATGAGGTGATATGAGGGTATCAACTCTTTGGATCTTCCCATGCTATCAGCTTTCTTCTGAATTTTGCACAGAATGTGATTGTAAGGGTGAATCTGTTGTGCTCTTTTTTTTTTTTTTTTTTTTTTTAAACTAGGAATATTGGATCTGATATACTGAGAGTCTAAGCTGCAGTGAGATATGAAAGTAGATATTCAGGTGTTTGTCATGACTTCAAACCATAACACTCCTTCATGCTATGGTGGTGCTTTTCATTTATAGTGCTGTTATTTCCTTGGACCTCTACCCAGTAAAGTCACGGCTGGGGCTTTATGTTTTCAAAGTGGATCATCAGGGCAATGGTTACTTAGCTGTTCAATGGCACTGTCATATGAATTCATAGTGATTTCTTTTGAACTGGATTGAAATTGCCATGCCATGTTGTTGAAACTTAGTGCACTAGTTGCTGTCATGGAGGCAGGGAATTAAATTGGTGATATTTGCAAGTCTCTCCTCTAAGCTGTCTTACAGTGTTGATTTTTCTCATTATTTTTTTTAATGCCATTGGTTAACGGATTTCTGAATATACTTTTCTGCAGATTCCGGCAACCTGGGTAAATCCTTCAGGCAAATATCACATTGGCATAAAAAATGGCTATGATATCTATCCTAAAGCTCTTAAGGAGAGGATTCAGGTAAGGAATTACATTTCGTGTCTAATGTACTGTATAGTCATATTTCACTGTTCTGATTCGTAAGTTTTTCTAGGAAACTATGGTGTGTGATTTACTAACACATGTAGGCTGCTAGCCAGCACTTCAAAGCTATTCTCTCACTTATTTTTGCTTAATTTTGACATGATCCATTTCTTCTGTGTGATTTTTCAGAACAGCCCTGTCGGTGGGCCTCCTCATAGCGGCAGAACAGTCTAAAAATTACTGATAGCAGTTTCTTTTGTCTGTGTGGCAGTTGATATTCATTTATAGTATTGTATTGAACTTTTCTAACTATAGTGTCTCAAAGCAGAATTTTTATATTACTTTTGTAGTATACACACTTGGACATAGGTATTGTCCATGTATTGAGGAACCTGGTTTTATTCTACAGAAAGAACGCAAGGAAAAGCTGTGGGATCCCATTCACAGACTGGCTCTAGCAGAGGCCTGTAGAAAACAAGAAGAATTCGATGCGACTCATAGCTCTCCCTCCCAGGTTTGGATAAGTAAATTTATAAACTTGTTTGCAACAATTTGTTACCAGTTGAGAGGATTAAAATACTTTGTTGGATGAGCGAAGAAAAGATACTTGTGGTTCTTTTGGCAGATGACTTGCTAGTTTATCCTCTGGTTAATTTAAAAAAGCCTGTATGGGGATGGTTGTTTCATTTGCTTAGTGCTGTTAACTTTCTAAACTTGTCAAATGTGATAAGGGTGTTACTTCAGATACTTTGTAGCATTTTTTTAGTGAGTTTTATTTTAAATTTAATATGCTGGGGTTTTTTGAGGCTGTCATTCTTGCTGTGTTCAAAATTGGAGTCTTCTAAACATATCCTTTACTTTGTAAACTAGGTACTATTTCAGTGAAATACCAGGAATACCTCAGGTCACTTCTATAACATTTCATGACACATAAATAAGTAAATAGATAAGGGCTTTAAACTTTACAATTACAGAAATTGGAAACAGTTATGCAGAAAGGGCCAAAAATAAACAGTGCACTGTTGGAAGACAATTAAACTTCTAGGTGTTTGTAACTCCTAGGATAGTCTTGCATTCTTGCCGAAGTAACGTAAGAAATGTATAATATCAGAAAGAAACATAGGATTACCTATCTTGTGACAACTTTAGAAATAGTCTTAACTGTATTCTTGTTGCCTTGCTAGGTAAATAAGCTGATAAAGGAAGAACTTCAAAATCAAGTGGAACTGTTGAATTCTTTTGAGAAAAAATACAGTGATCCTGGCCCAGTATATGACTGTTTGGTATGGAATGATGGTGAGACCTGGAGGTAAATACCTAAACTTGTATAACATGTCATCTTCTACACGTAAAAAGCCAGCTTGCATTGAAGGCTGTGTTAACTTTCAAATCTACCCTCTTTATAGAGTTCTTAAATATTATTTGCTTTTAAATAATCCTATTTTATCATTTGAGTTTCATTACAAAGTTCCAATCCCAAATGAAGACAGAGTAAAATGAAGTCTTATTAAAGACAGCATGCTTGTGGGATTTTCCTCTGAGGCAGAGTAAAATTGCTTTGAGCATCCATTGGTGAGAGAGGGAAAAAAAAAGCCACCACCAACCAAACCCCAAAACAGCAGCAACAATAAAAAACAAACCCCAAAACACAGAAGTCTTTACATAAACCTCAGGATGTAACATGGCACTTTTCTTGACTTCTGATGTGCATCATAAAAAACAGTAAGACTTCAGATGTTTGTGTACCAGCACTGAACAGCTAGTATTAGTAAAATTTCTTCCTTGAAGAAATTGCTTGAATGTGCATATGCTTGCTTTTCTAAGAAAGATTTATTTGAATTTAGTAGCATTTGAAAGTGAGTTTATTTAGAGATCTTTGCAGTTTCTGAATCTTAAGTGTGAACAACCCATTTTAAAAATATTGACTTAAAGAATTAAGGTACCGTAAACACAGAATCAGGCTTCTTGAAGTCTTTGGGTACTCTTTGCTGGGGGGGGGGGACACAAGATAACTGAAAGCTTACAGCAGCAGGAAAATAACCGTTTTGTGTGGTCAACAGAGCCTGCATAGATACAAGTGAGAGTGGTGACTTGACAAGCTGTACAGTGCTGAGAACCTACAAAGAGGCTCAGGAGTATGGATCTTTTGGAACATCTGAGATGTTGAATTATTCTGTGAATATATATGATGATGGAAACCTTCTTTCCATTGTGACAAGTGGAGGTAAATGAAAATAATAAGAAAATTTTGCTGCTGAGCAGCATCAGTTTTTGAGTCCTGATTTTGATACTTGGGATGGCTCAAGGCAGCTGTCTTAATACAGCATTCATTATTGTGGCAGTCAAGATCAATATTCAGATTTTCTGAACTATAGCTATAATAACAGCTCATTACCAAACTTGCTTGCGTTTTTGTCCGAAATATTGTTAACTATGTGTTCAAATGCCTACATAAATACAGTGTGTATACTTAAGTGCTCTTTAAGGTGTTCTTGCATCTTAATGCCTAAAACGATGAGACCCTTCTTTCAAAGTACCTTTTTTTGTTTTGCTTCTTAAACATAGGTGGTGACTGATTTTTAGTTGCTGTGCTTTGTACTTGTATAATTTAAGAATCTTAAATAAGACATACCCATGAACATAAGGCGTATTGATTTTTATTTTGGTTTATCCAAACTTTTTTGTGATGGCAGGTGTCACTATAGCTGTAGCTCTAACCACTCTGAATATGTTTGTTCTTTATATAATCTTGTTATGTTTTGGAAGCATCCTAAGTGGTTACGGTGATGTGGATGTATTTGATTTGAAAAATGCTCTTAATTTATCATTAAATGATCCTATGTTAGTAGAACTACAGAAGCAGTTCGGGTTTCTAAATTGATGGTAATTTTTTGAGAGATTCCTTTTTATCTCAACAAAACCTTTGTGCAGTTTTTGTTTTGTGTTTTTGTTTTTTGTTTCTTTCTGTTTGGGGTATTTTTGGAGCTTTTATTTGTTGTGTTTTTTTTTTTTCTTGTTTGGGTGGTTTTTTGTTAGGGTTGGTTGTGTTTTTGTTTTGTTTTTTTTGATTGGTTTGTTTAGTTTTGTTTTTCCTTAATCCTCACTATCTGAGTCATCTCAGGTATAATTTTCATAACTTACAGTAGGAAGTGTTAAGCCTTTAAAGTAACTTCCATTAGTAGAATTAGGTTAATACATCCTTTCTCTCTGCCTCTTGTCTCCTTTCTCCCTTTAGAAAGCTGTTTTATTCTCCAGATTGCTGCTGTTCACTGTGTTGTTTTTTTCCTTAGAATAACAGGACATTTGTTTAATAAGTGATTTAAACCCTAGACTCATTTTATAGAACTGTAGAACCATTTAGGTTGGAAAAGACCTGTAAGATTGAGACCAACCGTTAACCTTAGAGTGTCTCTAAGCGCCATGTGTACACCGTATTTTAAATATCTCCAGGGATGGTGACTCAACTACTTCCCTGTGCAGCCTATTCCAATGCCTGACACATGTTTTAGGGAGCAAATCTTTCTTCCTAAAGCTGCCCTGGCTTAACTTGAGGCCAGTACCTCTTGTCCTATTGTTCATTACTTGCAAGAAGAGACTGACCCCCACTTCACTACAGCCTCCCTTCAGGTAGTTGTGGAGGATGATAAGGTCCCCCCTGAGCCTTCTGTTTTCGAGACTAAACAACCCCAGTTCCCTCAGCCATTCTTCATAAGACTTGTTTCCCAGACCCTGCACCAGCTTTGTTGCCCTTTTCTGACCCACTCCAGCCAACACTTCAATGTTTTTCTTGCAGTGAAAGGCCCAGAACTGAACACAGGATTCGAGGTGCAGCCTCACCAGGGGTATGATCTCTTCCCCAGTCCTGCTGGCCACACTATTTCGGATACAGGCCAGGATGCTGTTGGACTTCTTGGCCTCTTGGGCATGCTGCCAGCTCATTTTCAGCAGCTGTTGACCACCACTCAGGTCCTTTTCCATTGGGCAGCTTTCCAGCCACTCTTCCTGAAGCCTATAGCCTTGCATGGGGATGTTGTGACCCAAGTACAGGACCTGGCACTTTGCCTTGTTGAACTTCATACAGCCGGCCTCAGCCTAGTGATCCAGCCTGTTCAAACCCTGTGTAGAGCCTTTCTACCCTCAAGCAGATCAGCACTCCTGCCCAACTTCATGTTATCTGCAAAATTATTGAGGGTGCACTGGATGCCGGCATCCAGATCATTGGTAAAGGTATTAAACAGAACTGGCTCCAGTCTTGAGCCCTGGAGGACACCACTTGTGACCGGCAGTAACTGGATTTATATACTTAAAGCTCAATAAGTGAAAATTAATTAGTGTATTAAATTTGTGTAAATGAAGTTCACTAAATATACAGTGATACAACCTTTCGTTTCCTCAGGAGCACATGGAACACATGTGGCTAGTATTGCAGCTGGATACTTTCCAGAAGAACCGGAACGAAATGGTGTGGCTCCTGGAGCTCAGATTCTTGCAATCAAGATTGGTGATACAAGACTAAGTACAATGGAAACTGGCACTGGTCTAATAAGAGCTGTGGGTATTTCACTGGCCAAACGATTAATTTCAGCATACCAGAATGTATTTTAAAACATATCTTAATACTAATGTTTTAGTTTAAAACAAGTCTTCTGTTGTACGGAGCATTTAGAGATTTTTGCAGACTAACAGAGTTGCAATGTGTCTGGCTAGCTTGACATTTGGGTGAAGTTACTTGTATGCATATGTCTAGTTCCTTATTCTGTGTTCTGAGCATGGTTTTTATAAGAGTAAGAATGCTTTTTAATATTTAAGAATAATTTTATAATTAAGAATACTTAAATCTAGCAGAGAGACTGGTATCTGCTAATGCAGCTGATTTGTTTTGGGTTTTTTGGTTGGTTGGTTGGTTTTTTGGTTTTTATTTTTACTCACTTTCTGAAAAGTGAGGAAAAATATAATTCCTTATTAGTGAAAAAAGGCCCAAGACCTTTTCCATATAATTAATTGATGGGGGGAGAAAATCACACAAGAAAAAGAACTGAAAATAGAAAACTATACTTGTGTCCCATAGTATTTCTTGCTATAGCAACACAAAGATGTACTATAATTTTTTTGCAACTTTTGGGAATTTAGCCAAACTGCACGGGAAAAGAGAATTTTATGTTATTGAGTACAGACATTTGAGACAAATACTAATGATGTCTGCAGTTTTCTCTTAGGGTACTGTTAATTTATAGCTTGGAACATGACGAGTAAGGCTGTTCAGGGACTGGGTCTTTTATTCTGTTTATTCACTGGGGAAGTAGCCCTTAAATAACTGATTGAAGTAAATTATTTTCGAGAATCAAAATAAATGTATTCTGTTTTCTTAGATCTGTAACACATCAGTTTAAGCAGATGTTCTTTGCCATTGCTTATGTGACTTATTCTATGACTAGGATGTATTTTGGCTTTTATTTTTACTTTATCAGATGATAGAAGCAATAAAATACAAATGTGATCTCGTCAACTATAGCTATGGAGAGGCAACACATTGGCCAAATTCTGGGTGAGTACCACTGTGGTTAATATAAAGTATTTTAATATGAGTTACATACATTTGTTGAGCTTTGTGTAAATGAATTGTCAGTAAGATGACTTGTCCAGGCTCAGACAATTCATATACATTACACTGCTGCAGTTTATATTTTTAACTGCCTATAGTATAAAAAATGTTTCAGAATAATAAAGAATTTTTATAGTTGGAACACCACATAGTTGAGGGGGAGGGGGTTGAAGACCTAATTTTGCTACATAACTGTCATTTCTTTTTAAAACTAAAAAATATTTTTTTGTGGTCAGCTTCTGTATTGGAACTGCCTGTGCTAGGTGCGGGAAGCAGGCTGCATAGTATTTTTTGTTCTAAGACTGGTCACAGAGATTCTACAGGAAATGGGAGTTTTGCCCTGTGGGAAGAAAACAATATTTTTTTATTAAATTACTTTTTTTTTTTTTCTCATACATCAGGAGAATTTGTGAAGTTATTAATGAAGCAGTGTGGAAACACAATGTAATCTATGTTTCAAGTGCAGGAAATAATGGCCCTTGCCTTTCTACAGTAGGATGTCCTGGTGGAACTACATCTAGTGTAATAGGTAAATCATTTTCTTTGGGGGGGGCAGGGAGGGTAAGTATTGGCAGTATTCAGCTTCTGTCTTAACTGTAACCATCTGAGAACACCACTCAGACCGTTACCTGCTGGTAAATCTGACTTGTAAAAATACAAGCAATTTGGATTCTAATTAATATTCTGGAAGGCCTTGTAATGCATTTTGAATTGTCAGAACCACAATTTTAGATCTTTTGTCTTAATCAGATACTCTAATTTCTATTTGTAGTGAAACAAAGCATTTAACTTGGATGTAAAATGATCTCATGTGTTGACCTAGACAAGTCCTTCTAGAGAAGGAATTCTTTCAGCTGTACTGCCACTTCTGTGCAGGTCTATTACTGCCATAAGAATTTGTTTTTCTGAATGTCTATGTTTTTGATTTTCAGTGAAAGATTGAGATATAAAACAGCAAAATGTCTAGCATTTAGGGATAACTTCCCTAGTCTTCATTTTTATATAAATCTGATGCTGCATTACTGAGTTACACAAGGTGATTGTTAAATCTCAGAATTCTCATGCAAGAAGACTGGTATGTAGATTTGAAAGTTGGAAAGTCAGTATTTCAGGACAGCTAGTAGAACACTGATTACTTTCTGAAGTTAATCTGCAATTATTTCACTAATGAAAAAAGGGTTGGAACTGGAACTTAGAAGCTCTTTTCAGGTTTGCATTGGCTTTGCTCTTACAGCACATCTACTCTGTCAGTTCAGTGTATTTGTATCACCCCAGGAACTGATTGATCATTCACTCTGCATGCTCTTTTTCTTCCATCTGGAGTGAACCAGATGGGTTGGGGATTTTTTGTTTGTCTTTTTGAGGGTAAAGCAAAATCTAGTTGACAGGTTGGCTTAGTTCACACAGGCAGTGTGGATGCAGATCTTGCCAAATTTGTTTGTCAGCTTGGTATGGTAATTATCTACTGTCCTCATAGTGCTTGTGTCATAGAGAAAATGAAGTGTACACTATAGGTATATGGCACAGGTGCAATGACATCGTGTTTTAAAAATACAACTTTAGCAGTCTTTGACAGTCATTTACGTGCTCTGGGCACTTTGAACTGATACATAGGAAAGTAAGTGATGAGTGTCTCATTGCTCTGTTTGAGCTGTGTGGATGTGGCCGTCTGCTCCAGGTGGCGTAGCTATTAGCCATGTGAACATGAACCAATTCACACAGATTGGTTTGAGCTGTGTTTGGTGTACCTTGTAACAGTGTAAGCACTGTTACATGTGGGAGAGAGTGGAGATGTGTAGAAGTAATGTATTGTGAAAGAAATGTAGAAGGTGAATATATTCTATTCCAGTTAAATAAAAATGAATCTTTGAAGTTTACATAATGTTTCAATATTATAGAACATTGTTAGTCCATAGCATGCTGCTTTATACTTGCTTTGTAAAAATATCTGGGTGTAATGATATGGAAAATGCATGTTTCCATTATTACATGTCAAGCAAAAAATTCTTATAATTAATTTAAGCCACAGAAATTTATTTTTTTTTCTGTTAATAAAAATTTGTTGTGTATTTAAAATACTTGAATGTTTTTTGCAGGTGTTGGTGCCTATGTTTCACCTGACATGATGATTGCTGAATACTCTTTAAGAGAAAAACTGCCAGCAAATCAATATACTTGGTCATCCAGAGGGCCTAGGTAAATTGTACTGAAAGAACAAATCCATTGCTTTGGGGTTCAGATTATGTAATTCAAAATCCAAAAAATGGTCATTAATACCAGCATAAGTGTGTTTCTTTCCCATGGGAAGAGCACGGGTGGTCTTCTAGTTTTGGAAGGCCTTTGTACATTGGGCTCCAGAACTCCTTGGGAAGGGGAAAGGCCACTGCACTTCCTCAGCACAGGAGAAAGTGTGTCAGGAAAGTGTATTTGAGCGCAGACATACTCGGAGATCATAAAAGTTATTTGGAAATCTGATCTTTTTTTGAAAATTTTTTTTTTTTTTTTTCTTCAGAGGATTTTTTACGTAGCATTTATTTCATTAAGTTAGTGTGGTGAATTTAACTGTTTGCTTAGTGTTGGAGATTTAAAGAAATACTGTTATTGCAGTGGCGTTATTTCTGGCTTCAGTGACATTGCTGTGATGGCACAACTTAAGGATTTTGCTTGAGTCTAGTAAAGGTGTGAGCAAGCAGAAAAAAATGCTTTTATGCGTCACATTAGAGAACATTTTCTTGAAGACCTGTGAAAGAAAATTATGGGGCAATGAAAACTTCAGCTTTTATTTCATGTCTCAGAAGCATTCGGTAATAATGTGGTAGCCAAAAAAGGAAAAAAAGAATTGTTCTCACATGTTGCAAAATTACAATATACTATCTTTGTAGTTAGCCTACAGTAATAGTGGGTGAAAGAAAAAATAAAAAAACATAACTTGAGGTTTGTCTTTGGTTTATTTGCTGGTTACATAGCAATCTTCAAAGTTAGCTGTTAATGTGTTTGTATATTCACAGGCAAGTATGTTGTTTCAGGAACCTTATTATGTAGAAATGTCATGTTTCATGTAGAGAAAAGAGAAATATGGTCTCTGCCTTCAGCTGAAAAAGGGGAAAGATTTGTAATTAATATTAGCATACATACATATACAAAAACTGTATTTTGTATGCTTTGTCACTTTGCATTGTAAAATAATCAGAATGAGCGTATGTTGGCTAAAAGGCCCAAGTCTGGCTAAAGAAGGATTCTCCTTGTGTAGGGTGTAGCACACAGAGTTCCTGAACCTTTTCTAGAGCAGGCTTGGGCTAAGGGACAGGCCTGTCTGAGTAAGCAGAAAAGGCTTTCAGGCAGATGCACTGTGCATCGCTTGGCCAGAAGTGTCGTGACACGGAACCTGTCATTTATATAGGGCTGTCATAAAATATGTCCAAAGGTCACATTACAGTATCATCCTAAGGGTACTCTGATTTGCGACAGATTTTAGCTAGATGAAGCTAAGATACCTTGCCTCTCCAAAGAACTTAATAGCTCAGGCACAGTGCTGTTCTTATTCAAGTGATGCAGTTTTTTTCTATCCAGAGCAAAGAATATTGAGTATATCTGGCTCAGACGGTTGAAAGCTGCTTTTGTCATAGGTACTCACTCTGTTCTTAAATATGTTTGGACAAGAAAGAAAGGTGGCTTAGGCCCAGCTGATCCTGATTCACTTGACATTCCTTATTACTTTTACCTTCTTCCCTTGCTCTCCTTGTCTCAGGCTCTGTATTGTAATTCAGAATTTGACCTGGTAGTGAAGTGGCAACACGCAAAATTAGAGATCTGCATTTTTTATCTTTTGTAGTCATCTTCACCTTTTTACTGTTTTTCTGTAAAGACCGTAACTGTTAAATAGGCTATATTAAATACTGATTTGTTTACTGAAGTGTTTAATAGGTTTGTTTGCATGCATTTTCCAATTTAAATCCCAGAAGTTACTCTGCTGACTAAACTGAAGTGTGATGAGAAGAGTATTGAAGGAGTGTAAATTTAGAAAACTTTCACTGTAAAACAGGCATAGCTGAATATTAATGTGACATTTTTAGATTGCTACTTAGTGTTGTGCTTTTTCTTGGGTTTAATGGGTTAATGAATTTAGTGAAGTAATATACTTGTGAACATTCCCTAAAGCTAAAATACTGAGTGCCCAGAAAACTTTTAGATAAAGTGTGCAGAAAGCAAGTTTGTTTTTCAACCCTTCTGTTTTACCACTAGCACTGATGGAGCCCTGGGAGTAAGCATCAGTGCCCCAGGAGGTGCTATTGCTTCTGTTCCAAACTGGACTCTGCGAGGAACACAGCTCATGAATGGTACATCCATGTCTTCTCCCAATGCATGTGGAGGCATTGCACTAGTATTGTCAGGTAATATGTTACAATGTTAAATCTAGATACATAGTCTGAAAGAGATTAGATTCTTCTTTTCTTTTATTAAAAGCAAAAAAAAAAAGGGAAAAAATAACCCAAACCTGTAACTTTCTAATTTTTTGTTGTATCCAATAATAACCTTATTTTTAATTTCAGGACTCAAAGCTAATGATATTCATTACACTGTTCATTCTGTCAGAAGAGCTTTAGAAAATACTGCAGTGAAAGCTGAAAACATAGAAGTATTTGCACAAGGACATGGTATTATTCAGGTACTTAATAGCAAAAACCCCAACATAATATAAATAACTGCCAGTGGAAACCTGACTCTCAGAAAAAAAAAAAGCAGCTTTCTAGATGAGCTCACTCAGTTTGCTCCCATGCTGCTTGATTTTCAGATCTGATGGAGGGAGAAGGGAATGTAGTGGGAGGGGAGGAGGAATGAGATTGTTCTTTCAGTTTCAGCATGAAGTTGCTGTAGAATAAATGTGTTAACTAGACACATTCTTAGACTGATCAAAAAGGTACGTGGGCATAAAAGTGGGATGTGGGTTTTTATCGCTTACATGTGGATTTGGATGCCTAAATTCTGTCCTGATGTCTAAAAATGTTCTTATGCTGTTGTCAGAAAGCTGAACAAATTCTGTGCAGACGAAAGCTGGAACTGTAAGTTCTGGGCAGTGAAAATGAAGATACCCACGCCAGTCCACAAAGCAGTACAACTGCAGTTGTTCAGTGACTTTGCTCCAGAACTGCACTGAAAACTCTGGGTGTTTGCTGTATTTCGTGGACAAATAGCTTGGAAATTTGTGATGTTATACTTTCTATGATGATAGTCATTCCCTATCTCTCCTGCACAGTGAAAGTCAGTCTACCTATGCATAAGCTTAGGTTCTTAAAGAGCTGCTGGTCAAATAGAGGTGCTGAGATTTTTCTCTCATGCCTAAAGATGCTAGATATTAAATGCTTAGCCCTAAATTCGCGTTCTGGAGACGCTACAGCCTCGTAGGTAACAACTGCTAAACACATCTATAACACTGAGTTTGATACAGAAGGCCACAGAAAAATTAAATGCAGCAGTCATATCTTACAATATAGTAGTCTGTGATTAAAGCATGTGTTAAAACATGGTTAAAACTGATCTGGGAAACTGAGGCTGTATACTTGCCTCAAAGGAGAGTGCCCTTATCTCCACTGGCAAGGGTAGCTTACTGTGAAGTAGAAGAGATTGTAAGCTTTTGGACTCAGTAGAATAGAAAGTGAGATAGAAAGGTGTCTTTTAAAAACAAAAAGGTGGGCTTGTCATCCGAGTTTACTCTGACAGCTCATTTACTCAAATCCAAGGTTGGATTTCATGACATGATTATCTTATATTAATAAATAAAGATTATGTGGGCATCCTATATTGCTTCTGTCTTTTGAAGTGCTCAGCTTCTTGTATAGAAGGTTTAAATGCTTAAGTGTTGTTCCACATATGAGAAAGGCACCTAAATTAGTATAGTAGGTCTGCACCTTTGAAGTCCTCTTTGTCTTTGAAGTCATCTCTGAAAACTTTATTATGCATCTTTCGATGGATTTGTAGCAAAGGGGATTTGTTTTGTGTTGTGTTTTGTTTTTTAAATATTCTTGAGTTTGAGCTCTGTGTGGCTGTTGCAGACTGAAAATGTTGCCTCATTTTCTATACTAAGTATCATGTAAGGCACAATCAGTGTCGCTCAGGCAGCATGTCAATTACTGTTTGTTGCTGTGATTGCTGTAAATGTCGTAAATTATGTTGAAGTTTGTTAATTTAGAATGTGTTCTTTCTAACAGGTTGATAAAGCCTATGACTACCTCATTCAGAATTCATCATTCGCAAGTAACATAGGCTTTACAGTTACTGTTGGCAGCAACCGTGGAATCTACCTCAGAGATCCTGCCCAGATAGCTGCACCTTCTGATCATGGGGTTGGCATAGAACCTGTCTTTCCTGAGAATACAGGTATGAAAGAGCTTTTGCTTGTGGGCTGGGGAAGAAAGTACCCTGCTTTACTTTATTAAATACAAATTGGAACTCAGAAAATGGCCTATGTGTAGCATGATGTTTAAACAAAAAGCTGTGATAATGAGGAGTGATGGCAATCTGTACTGTAAAAGCAGTAAGTACAACTCTAAATTTCATAGTACATGATGGCATGCAGCTAAACAAGTTTCCGTTCTCACCTCAGAGTTATAGCTGCAGAACCTCCATGTTTTGCTGCTTCATTATTCTTCTCACTGGAAAGAGGGATCTCTCTTTGTTCTGAAGAACTTACAGGGTAAAACTAAATTGTGCAAATGTAAGGTTTGACATGTTTTATCCATAAACCATTTTGCCGTGCTTTATTAAATACAAATTAAAGCTCACTGAGAGACTGAATTACATTGTATTCAGAAACTGATGCATGTGATATCTTGTTACTGAGATTAATTCCTTTCTTAAAACCAGTGATGCCAAGAAAGTTAGTTGGCATGTGACAAAGGGGCGGGTTTATTTGGGGGAAGAAAGGGTATGAATCAGGACAGGTTACTGACTCAGAGCTGCAATCTGTTCTTAATTTTACTCTATTACATGGAGAAATAAAGTCATTGTTCAGTATGCCCTTCTGCAGAAGCAAACAATCTGAAAGCATAGACATTTGTAGTGGATGACTGGCTTGTAGCGTGGTGTTTCCCTAGTACCTGTCCAATTGTTACTTCTGTCTGGTGTTTTCAACAAGACTGAGTTAGAGAAACTGTAGTAAGAGGTTAAGGGAGGCTGATCTGCTCAGTCTGTCAAAGTTCTCTGAGCTTTTATTGCTTCTCATTTACTAGTGTGGAGATTAGATCTGATTATTAATAGAGTGCTCTTAACAAAGATGTAATGAAATGCCTTAAAATTAATCTAAGGTTAATTAGGACTAGGAAATGCAGGGGAAAAAATCATTAACCTTAAAGTGTCATTAACTTTTAGAGCAGGAGAAAGCTGTTTTTTAATCGCTGAAACATTACAGCTAGGGTTGGATGTCTTTCTGGAAGCTGTGCTTTAACCCATAGATTTTTTGACATGAAAGCTCATTTGCAAAATCGGCTAAATTGACATTTTGCAGAGTCAGACTAGGTTATCGTAGTAATTTTAAACAGACTTTACTTCTTGCTTAGGTTGCTCTACAGTGTAATTTGGTAATTAGCATAAACTTTTGAGTCAGTTCAATTGCTTTTTATTGTATGTCTCTGCATTAGGTGAGACTTTTTGTCTACACATGAGTTTATACCTGCTTCCAGACTATGTTGTGGATAACTGAAGCATTGCTTACTGGCCTACCTTTGACTTGTGTCAGGTTTTACTGTTTTGGGGTGGGGGGGAGGTGTGCGGTTGGATTTCAAAGTTTGTACATCCTTTATTTTACTGTACACTGCTGCTATTCTGTTTTTCTCAAGAGAAATAATAGACAACAATTCAATGGCAAATACTATGTTATAGTAGAAAGTGAGCATGCATTTGTGTTGTTGAACTGTCTTTTAAATTTTGTCTCAACAGAAAACACTGAAAGAATATCTCTTCAGCTTCATTTAGCTTTAACTTCAAATGCATCATGGGTCCAGTGTCCTAGTCATTTAGAGCTTATGAACCAGTGTCGACACATAAATATTCGTGTGGATCCACGTGGCCTGAGAGAAGGACTACATTATACAGAGGTATTGAAGTATTGGTGTTCTAAGCAAGATTATGTGCCCTTTCCATTTCATGTGGTCTGTATCAACTTTTCATAGAAGTAATTTTTAAAAAAATAAAAGCTGTATGCTGTACAGACCAGAAAATAATGTCACGCTCTTATTCCACTATACATGCTCAATCCAGGGCTCAGCAATAGTCATGCTATTTAGTGTTGTGTATAGCACATGCCAATGAGACTTTGAGGATCTGTTTTTTAAAAATAAACACATATAGAAAACATAAACCAAATAAATATTCATTTAACAACTTTTTCCTATGGGTATATTTTCACCTTTGACTATGTGGCTCAGTCCTATATTACTATTGAAGATAGAGATCAGTGGGTTTATGTGTTTGAGATCTTAAATACTTCTCTCTTTCTGTGGTGGCTTAAGGACTGACCTAGCTTTTGTGGTGTTGCCATGTAGTCTTATATGGACCCAAGATTTTGCTTTACCTTAAGGAGTTGCTTGGATACAGTGATGCAACATATTTTCTTGTTTCCTTATCTCTACCCCATCCCATTTTGGAAGGTGAAGGAGAGAAATGCATGGTAATGGTTGCATACAGCAGAAGCATTTCACTGACTTCAAGCATCTACATTCAAATTTAGAAAAAAAAAAAAAATTACAAAAGCCATTAAATTTCTCATTTTCTCTCCCAAACGTCCTGTTTCACTCCTGCAAAAGAAACCCACCAACAGAAACTATTTTTTGAACCCCTTCCATCCTCATCCCAAACCTAATATTAACATTGAAATGTTTCCGTTGCTTTGTAGTTGTTCATAATGAAGATATCATCAGCTTGCTTTTTAAAAGTGACATGTTTAAGATGCTTGAAGTTGCAAGTCTCCTATGGTATCAATGAGAACATTTTAGCCAAATGACCATGGAACAAATTTTCAGAGATAGTATTTAAAGCTTGGCCATGAAAGGCATGGTAAATCAAATTGTATTTTCTCAAACATAATCCTGGAAGACAAGCTTTAAAATATTTTCAATGCAACAACAAAATAGCTGAAATAAAATAAGGCTGTTTGGGACAAACTCTGATTTGGAACTAGGTTGAACTTTTGATATAGGGACTATCAAATGTGGGTTGAAAGCTTGCAAACTTCTGAGGAAAGACTGAAATTAGTGTAAGTATGAAAATTAATTTATTTTTTTTTTCTTGGTAAATGATGCTGTTTTACTGTTTCTGTGGTGACAGTGGTCAAATGAGGATCTTTCTTTCTCAGTGATAACAACAGATCCAAAATACTCTGCAACTAGTTCTGAGTTTAATGTTATCTTCTGTAACTTCATTTCAACCAAAGATTTTAAGTCATTGTATTTCATTTTGTTAGGTGTGTGGATATGATATAGCAATGCCTAATGCAGGCCCTCTCTTCAGAGTTCCAATAACTGTTGTTATACCAACAATGTAAGTAAACCCAGGCTTTTTCTGCATTTTAAAAGTTTTGATTAGTTTTCTGTACCCACTTGACTTGTCATTTAGTTTGCCACCTTCTTTCTCTAGGAGTTCTTGAACTTAGTACTAACAGTGGTAAGATAGCGGAGTTGTAAAAAAATTCTCTCGGCAGACTTATGCAGCAGTGGCTTTTTTGCAATTGTGGTCCTGGCAGCCAGGAGGCAGGGTTTAACCACAGTGGCTGCAGCTTCCTGGTCCATCAGAATACATATGACTTCTGGCCTGTTGACCAGAGTATCAAGATACTCATATGTGTAGGTCAACTGGAATTCAGTGTGCTGGGTTTTTTGTTTGGTTGGGGTTTTTTGTTTGATTGTTTGTTGAGTTTTTTCGTTGTTGTGGACTTGATTTTCTTTGTTTTTTCATTTCTGACTGGTAAACTAGAGTACATAAAGGTGAGGCCATTATTTGGCATGTGAACATTGGGATAAACGTCTATAAGACTTTAATGCAGCCAATTTAAAGAGTTAGTATGATGCCTGTCATTGGTTTGAACACATGAATTCAGTGGTGTCTATAAGGGGAATATTTTATTAAATCTCTTCAGTGGACAGTCTCTCCTGAGAAAAAAACCCTCAGATTTTTCTGTAATTCACTCATAGAAATATGACTTCTTATATACCTTATCTCACTTCAATGGAAAGTCATTCAGCCAGGAAAAGCAGATCCGCTGAAAACTAGGATCCTTTGATTACCTACATTTAAGCACAGAAACTTGAAGGGAGGAAGGGGGATGTCTACATAATGTGATGGAGCTGATGTTTTAAATCCTGTAGACGCGTTGTACTGTCAGATTCTGTATCAGTACAGGCTAAAATAATTGGTGCTAAGGGCCAAATCTCCTCATTGTACACATTTTTTTTTAGAGTATTTTTGCATTCAAAAATGCTTTTTTAAAAAACATATTGTTTGGTTACTGTTTTTCTTTTTGACATGCAGAGTAGATGAATCATCAAGCTATGACTTGACATATACAGATGTTCATTTTAAACCTGGTCAAATCCGAAGGCACTTCATTGATGTTCCACAGGGAGCTACGTGGGCTGGTAAGAAAAATAACCACATTAATTAAATTAAAAAAATGCATCTGTCATTCTTGACAGAGTTTTTTGGAAATAATTTTGAGTTCTACCTGAATAAGAACTGAAGGGATTTGATCCATGAATATGTAAAATATTTATTTCCTTTTAAACTCTTGGAGGAGTGATTTTGAGTTATCTCATGGTTTCTGGTATAGTATAATCTTGATTCTCAGTCTTACAAAAACCAGCAAATACAATCTGAAATGATGGAGGAATACCCTATGTTTATGGTGAAGTGTCATTGTCTGAGATTTGCCTAGTTCTTAAGGTGTACGGCTGTAGTGTTGAAAGATTTCTTAAATGTGGTTTTCGTAATGGCCAAGTAGCTCATAATTCAGCAAGAAGGGGAAAAGGGTTTATTCCTGTGTGAGATTACTAAATAATAATCCTTTCAAGAATCTTTCATTTAGCTTGAGGTTAATGATAAGACTCTTTAATTTGGAATTCAGCAGCAGTCTGTCCTGTACAAATTATAGCTCTGTACTATCTGATTAATTTTCACTGGTTAGTTCAGTCATGTGTCACTTAAACTGGTCTCTGAGTTTAGCTAGTTTCCCTTAATCTGAAAGAGTCTTTGTACATAACTGATATATAAGCATTATTCACATATGGAGCCACTGTGGATACTGTGTAACTAGTGTTTTTCTGGTGAATCTCTGCTTTCCTTCTAAGATTCTTGGCTCTCTAAACTCAATTTTTTTCTTTAATCTAGAAGTGACAGTATGCTCATGTTCAGCTGATGTGACTGCCAAGTTTGTGCTTCATGCCGTTCAGCTGGTAAAACAAAAGGCATATAGGAGTCATGAGTTCTACAAATTTTCATCCTTACCAGAAAAAGGATCAGTGACTGAAGCGTTTCCTGTCTTAGTAAGTACCTTAAGGCAGCGTGGGGGAAGAGAGAAAAGTAATATTTCAGTGCAGTATAACATTACTCATTCTGGCTTTATTTTTCCCCAAAACTAAAAAACCCAAACCCAAGAAATCATACATCTGTTCCTGTAGTGAGTGCATGTGGTTTTCAGTTTTGAAAATATCCCTAATAGCTTGCTAGCATGTTTTAATTATTTGAGAATGTCCTTATAATACATGTTGCCCTCTTCACTTCATTGGTACTTGTTTATAAAGACGAGTTTGTTTCCCTCCTAAATAGGGGCTATGACTTGTTGGATAGCTGTGTTGCGGATTATCTTAAGTTTTACTGAATTTTTCTGTAGTTTGTTCGTGAAAGTTATCTATAGGGTTATCTTGATTTAAGAAGTTAGCCTTTATGTTCGCATGGGTTGCTGTGCTACTTAAAATCTGATGCTGTGTAGCTTGAAGTCCCTGTTCTCTGTAACCTTAGCCATGTTAGCCTTAGTCATTACTCTCTAGGCCATAACCAAATCACCCAGGGTGCATTGTATATAGGATGAGTTATTTGACAACCTGGCAAAGTAGAAATCTAGCCAGCCAACCTGGCAACAGAACTTATGTTTAAAGTGTCCTGAAGTAGACTGCCTTCATTATAATGCTAAAAAACACACCCATGGATCTAGAAGACCCTTGTCCAGGTGAAGACACTTCCCTTGTGCAAGGGAAACAGAAAAGAATGACACAGCAGATATTATGTGCAAACACAAACCAGTCATTGTAACTGGGAGTGTACTACCTTGTAATTTTTGTGTATACATGTAACAACAAAATTGGCATGAGGTGTGCTTGATTTGTGGAAATTCCACCTAGCACCCAGTGCTGCAATAAAGAAGTGCCTGCTTCTTAATGCTATATTGTTATTAAGCAGTTTTATTCTCCTCTGACTTTCAGTGACAGCTGTAGTTCAGCATATCTTGCCATTACTGCTGCATATGGTAATCTGGGACATCTTGATGTTGAAGGCAGGTGATAATTCACTAGCTTGCATTCATACTGCTTAGATACAGCAGGCTTAGCTCAGTGCCAGCTCAGGAGTTCAAAACAGAACTAGGGACTGAGCTAACAGTTCAGGGGTGTGAATGACAGAGTCCACTTCTTGAGTTTGTTCCCTGCCTTACTTAATTTAGTTGGATGGCTCTAAAATCTAAGAGTGCTTTTTAATCCTTTACTATCTGTGAAAACGTAAGGTGGGGGACCTAAGCTAAGTTTGTCCCACTGACACTTTGTAAATTCTGTGGCTTTGGTTAAAAAAAACAAAACTGAACAGTGGCAACAAAAAAACAACTACCAAACCACAACAAAAAGAACCCTCCCAATCTTCATGTCATCTTACTGAGGCAGAGAGTAGGATCTCTTTTTCTGATAGACATTTTCTAGGGCACACAGGTTAAACTTATCTGTGAACTAACCTGACTGCCTAGTTTGAAGGATAGGAAAGAAAGATGTAATATTTAAAGGTTCTGTAGAATATACCCCAATATTCTTTGCTTTGATGCAGACATCAGGCATCATATTTTGTTAGAGCTATCTTGTATTTTCTGCACATGTGTCTTATTTGGTACTGTACAAACATATA
This sequence comes from Psittacus erithacus, assembly GCA_009867235.2. Taxonomy (NCBI): domain Eukaryota; kingdom Metazoa; phylum Chordata; class Aves; order Psittaciformes; family Psittacidae; genus Psittacus; species Psittacus erithacus. The sequence continues at coordinate 44,848 of WYDI02005381.1, read as the reverse complement.
CAATTGGCAAAAACTGGACATAACAGCATGGCTTTTGAGCTAGTCTCCAATTATTTTGCCATGGAATGAGGGAGTCTGGGGTGAATAGAAGTGAAAGATGGAACTTGAGTCTAACTTTGTGCTTTTGTTACCCAGGCTGGAAAAACCATTGAATTTTGTGTTGCTCGGTGGTGGGCAAGCCTTAGTGATGTTAGCATTAATTACACGATTTCTTTCCATGGTGTACTTTGTGCTACTCCTCAGCTAAACATGGTAAGTTTTCCAGAGTTATTTGGAATATATAATACTTGAGTTATTCTGAAGTCCTAGGGTATCTTGGAATGAAAGAAGCTTTGCTTCATTCTTGTTGGTAGCTAAAAAGACTTAAGGTGTCTCTACACATGAGATTTTCATGTTTTTTTCTTAAAAACAGGTTAATAGGAGTTTGGTCCCACAGAATGGAAGGGCAGTATTGTGATTCCTGTGGCTCTGTGGTACTGAAGGATTGAAAAAGTTGCTAAAAACTGTAGCATTATAATGTTTACAGTGCTTTTGTCTTTCTCCTGTATTTTTTGCTGTCCTGTGCAACCTGGCTTGGTTTGACTTTGCCTTAAAGAGGGCCCTCTTTGAGAGCTGAAATGGCAATATCTATGTGAAGTAGCACCATGCTAATTTATACTGGCTCCTCCCTTGGTTTTTTTAATTTTATTTTTTTTAATTCAGCTATGGAACGGAACAAATTATAGCAGTCCCACAGGTGAATTTGGATGTATTCAGGCTGTAAGAGCTGAATAAACTGGGGGAAAAAAAAAAAATGAGTGCATCGTGTTAAGGTATTAGGTCTTGAACTTACAGGTTCTACAGAGCAGCAAAATAGAGCTTGTGGTGGTGCTGTGCATTGCAGCTTCCCCTGCCCCAGCAGGATTTCATCAACTGAATAATGGGCAGTTGAAAATGAGGGAATACAGTAGTTTTTCCTATTCTTCTTGATCACCTATAACTTTCATAAAATTGTAGTAGTGCTGATATACAGGTCAGTTTGTCATAGAATACTGGTAGAAAAAAGTTCTCAAATTATTTGGCCCATTGCTAGCCTGTGTATGGTAATACTGTTTTTTTTTTTCACAAAGTTAAACTATTTTGTAATAATAATCCTAAGCAGAAGCACTGTAAAATATCTTAAGATTCTAGATGAATAATACTTATTAAATATTCAAAGGAAATCGTCACAAATGTAAAAATAAAATCTAGCCCTGCCCAAAATGTGACAGTTCTGTACAAATACAATCTAAGTATAAATTATTAACATGGAAAAAAAAAATATAAAGAAGACTTCCACTCCAGTTGCTAAAGTTTTGCAAGTCCCAGTATATCTACTGTTGTAAAATATAGGCAAGCTTGTGACACTTAAAACTTGTGCACTATTGTATCCTATAGTATAGATAAATACAGCTTGCATTGCATTTTTGATGGTACACATCTGATGTTATAAGTTCACAGAAGCGTAATTGTTATATGCTCTTTCTTTAGCATGCTTCAGAAGGCATCGTACGATTTGATGTTCAGTCTCTGTTGAAGTATGAAGATATTGCTCCATGCATAAATCTGAAAAGCTGGGTTCAAACACTCAGGTAGAGTTTCTGGGGAACTGTGTTGGAAAGTGAGAAAACAATTTTTATGTACTTGAAACAGTAACAAGTTAGCAGAAATTTAGGATAACAAGTGCTCTTGTCAAATTTTAAGTAAGTTTGGAAGCATCAATTAATAAAATTCTTCAGCATTCTCTTTTTTGGTTCCTTTAACTTCAGTAAAATTTGAGAATTATGGTGACTTTTTTCCATGCAAATTATTTTCCTTTAGCTAATTAAAAGGGGGGGAGGGGACAAAAATTTTCCATTACTTCTGAAGGAGCCACTTAGATATAAATGGCACTTTGATATGTAAAGAAACAAATTGTAGGGTTATTTGGTGCTACTGTTTGCTGTTTTGTGGGGCTTTTTAAGCAGCTGCTTCAAATCCTGCCCAGTTTTGACCTGGGAAGACTGTCTTCTTTCTCTTGCTAGATTGGAAGTGTTTTTGTAGGATCTGGTGCAGGATTTCTTGGGGAAAGTTGTATCTATCTTGTCAGTTTGACACATGCAGCAATTACTAAAGCTGGTCACTTCAGGAGGAAGAAGAAATGTCATACAGTTTAAGCAGTACTTGTAAGACTTGGGCCAGACAGATTACTTAGTAGTCAGTAGTGCAAACTTTTCCATAATTTGGCCCTCTCTGTGGAGACCTTGGGCTCTTTCTGGGGCTTTTGGATACTTGTAAATGGAAGTGAAGTAGCTAGGAGTTAGCCACTTAGTATTAGGTTCAGAAATTGGCAATTTGATATGCTTTAAGTGAGGAAATAAAACAGTCCCCTAATATATCTTTGCCTCGTTCTTGGTTTGTAAAATGGAAATGCTCTTGCCTCTGTGTAATATTTGAGGCACTCATCTGACAGTAAGCAAACCACAGTTAAATAAACTAATGATAAATATTTAAGTGCTTAAATTAAAGCATGAATAGTGTCTCTTGAATGAACTAATGAGTCATAACACAGAGAGGGGGAAAAAGTACTGAATGGCTCCTCATTCAGTCTCTTGAGTTTCAAATGCTCAAAGACAGGGTGAATATTAGGGAGGTGTGTCATGTGTGGTCATGTCAGTTCTAAAGTCTTCTGTCAGCAGTCTTATCTGGTGACTGCCAGACTAGGAAACCTGGGTTAGATTGACCCTGTGGTATTACCCAGCAGAGATATTTTAGTGGGTGACTGGTCTGTGCTCTTGGCAATAAAGTAGCTGACTGAATCTTGCAGAAGATGGCATTAAAGGCTGTCTGAATGAAATGCTAAGTTAAATGATGCCAGGGGACACTCATCCCACTCCTCTATTTCTGAAGTCCTGATTTTTCTATATCATTATTATTTAGCCTATATTCTTTCATGCTTAAGATCTAAAATGTTTCTGTTGCTCTGAACAATAGTTTGTGCTGTCTGAGTTAATGTATACTGTATAGGTAGTGTATGTTAACGTTGTACTGTGTTACTACTCTGATTCCTATAAGGCCTTTTACAGATTTATAGATTCCCTTCTGACATAACCTTCTATAATAAAAAATTATCAACTATTTATTCTGTCTTCTAATTATTATGCCATTAATTGTTCATTCTATGAATAAACAAGTCTGAAGTCCGGGGGGTTTTTTGGTTGTTTGTTTTTTTTTTTTTAATGGATTTAATTATTTTTCAGATCAGTTATATTGGCTTCTTTCTTTCGCAGTACCTGTAATGTTACTAAACCTTGATTTTGTACGAACAGTCATTTTAACTGAAGAATTTACACTGTCTGGACAGTTACAATTTTTTAAGAGATGTATGGGATGAATTCAGTTGTACTTCAGAATATGCTTCTGCTTAAGTAAGACAAATTTGTGTAGAGGATACACGTTTAAGAGTACCATCTGTTCTTTGTTGTTTATCTGCAGACCAGTGAGTGCAAAAATAAAACCTTTGGGCTCCAGAGATATTTTACCAAATAATCGACAGCTGTATGAGATGATTTTGACCTACAACTTCCATCAGGTAAGGGTTTGTAATGGTTTAAGCCCAGCTTAAACTCAGAACTTGTAACTTGTAACTCAGAACCACACAGCCGCTCACTCACTCCCCCCTGCCCTTTCCTCCCCCCTGCTCTTGGAGGGATGGGGAGGAGAATGGAAAGAATGTAACTCCCACGGGTTGACATAAGAACAGGCCAGTAACTAAGGTATAACACAAACCACTGCTGCTACTACCAATGATAATAACGATAAGGAAAATAACAAGGGAAGAGAATAAAACCACCCACTGACCGATACCCAGCCCGACCCCAGCAGTGGTGAAACCCTTCCGGGTAACTGCCTCCAGTTTATATACTGGGCATGACGTGCTGTGGTATGGAATACCCTTTCGGTTTGTTTGAGTCAGGTGTCCTGTCTCTGCTTCCTCCCAGCTTCCCCTCCTCCCTGGCAAAACATGAGACTCAGAAAGTCGTTGGTCAGAGTAAACATTACTGAGCAGCAACTAAAATCATCTGTGTTATCAGCGCTGTTCCCAGGCTGAAAGTCAAAAACACAGCACTGCACCAGCTACTAAGAAGGAGAAAAATGACTGCTACTGCTGAACCCAGGGCAGGGTTATAGATGGTTGTGTTTTTTTAAAAAGTTGTTAATAAATATAGCATATTTTCTAAAGCCAGTTGTTAACTTTAACTAGCTTTCTGTCAGAAACAAGGTATAGATTTATATTGTAGCCTCTCTACAGTGGAAATTCTGATTTGGTTCTTTTTACGAACTACTGTTGCTTGAAGTGGGCTTTAGTTCGGGTATCCTTTTGAATGTGTGTGTAAGGATTGTGCTTACTTTATTCAGTTGTGAATTAAATGTTTTGATCTTTCTTTTAATAGCCTAAGAGTGGAGAAGTAACTCCAAGCTGTCCGCTTCTTTGTGAATTGTTGTATGAATCTGAATTTGATAGTCAACTGTGGATTATTTTTGACCAGAACAAAAGACAGATGGGTTCAGGAGATGCCTATCCACACCAGGTACAGAACTGTGTTTATTTTACTTCTATTTTCTGCACGTTGTGAAAATCTTCATTCTTTTTCAGCTTCCTGGCCTGCTGTTAGCTCCTAACATTTCCTGATGCATAGATAAAGTGTTCTTATATCTTCACAAGAAGACAGGTTCAGTGGTGATGTATTTGTATGGAAAAAAAGTAATGACAGATTTCTTTCCATGAAATAGAACATTGTGATAATTATTTTCCTCTTCCAAGGAAAAAGAAAGAGTGATGGTGTGCTTTATTTTACAAAAAGCTGTTAATTTTTGATATCTTGTGATTTCTGCTGCTTCTCAAGGAGTGAATTCAAGTTCTTGTTTTCTTTATCATATTTGTATAAAAATCGCCACATCTTGAACTTTTCTATTTAAGGTGAAAAGGATCCATTATTTTTTCTGTAGTCTGACTTGTCTGCTAATAGATCAGAGGCTTCTATATCCATGAAGGCTGTCTTCTGTGCTGTTGATATCTTCAAACAGCCTTTTAAAAGCTATAGCTTGGTTTACTTCCTGTTGCTGCCTTTCAAAGGGAGTTTTTTTCACAAGACATGTGGATACCGTACCCTTAGTGGCAATCTTCTGCTAGAACAGACTTATGTTTCTGGATCATTCAGGGAGGCGAATAAAAAAGGAAGGAAAAAAAAAAGAAACATTTCCTATAGGTTTTTGGGGTTTTTTTGAAACTATTTTTTACCAATCCAAAATCACTGTTGAACTTCATCAATGTAATGTTTATTTTGGTAGATTAATCATTCTAGAGGTGTACGGGTGATCAGCTTTAAAGCATGTCTTTTGAATCTTGTAAATCAGTTTCAGAAATTGCATTATTTAAACTTCTGTTTCTTAACCTGAATTTTTTAAGCTGTTAAAAAATCTAAAAATCACCTAAGTAATCTGTTACTTACACCTCATGGACCACCATACTGTGTATCTCTGATGTTGTGCATCATGAAAAACTCTAAAGCAATTAAAAATTAACTATCCAGGAAGAAATGCCAGCTGAATCCCTAATCCAGGAGAGTGAGATTCTGGGAGCAGGGTGGTTCTGAATTACTGTCCCTTTCTACTTAGGGCTGCCTTTTGTATTACAGCAGCAGCAGCAGAAAGGAAGGTTAGCATGCTACTGCTGAAAACATCCACATGGTGCCCTTTTGGGTTGATAGAAGCAAAAAAATGTTTTTCAGAACTAAGAATTTGAGAGTCTGGGTTTAGGAGGGGCAGTGTTTGTGGGTTTTGCTTATGGTGCTGGTGTTTGTTTGTTTTATATAAATGGAGATGATGTTATCTGCATAACTGAATATATAAAAAGCTCAGGTCAAAGAGTGTCAGCTCTTCAGACTGCAGCCTTAAATCTCACAGCGTTAACTGGGTCCCTCAGTGTGAAAGCTAGTATAGTGTTTGAGATAGTAGAAGATATTCTGTGATCTAAACCACAGAGCACCCAAAGTTATGTAGTAAACTGAAAGTGTATCAAGGCAAATCTGCTAGAATATTGAACTGAAATAGCAAGAATTCTGATTATTATTTGAGCAGTTAATTAATAGTGTTACAATAGAACAAATTATATCAGCCTGTTTTGTGGTCTGAAAACTGTTGGGGTTTTTCAGTAAATCCAAAATGTGTTTTGGCTTCTATCGAGTCTTGAAAACACTGTTTTCAGGAGACACCCAAAACTAAGCAGTCTAGTGTATTTTAAATTACTACAGCTATATGGATCAAGAAGAACATATGACAGTCTTATTTCTGGATTTCTTTGTGAATGATGAGGTACTTAATCTTGACATTTATGAGAACTTCTTTCTTTCAGTATTCTGTGAAACTGGAAAAAGGAGATTACACTATTCGGTTACAAATTCGTCATGAACAGAACAGTGAGCTGGATCGCATCAAAGACCTTCCATTTATTGTTTCTCACAGGTTGTCTAGTACCTTGAGCTTAGATATTTATGAAAACCATAGCCTTGCTCTCTTAGGGAAGAAGAAATCCAACAGTTTGACATTACCACCAAAACACAGTCAGCCATTCTTTGTTACATCTCTGCCTGATGACAAGTAAGTTACTGAAGTCCTGTTTTTTTGATCTACATCTAACCATCTGCACCTAACTAAAATGATACTTTGATTGTGCCTACCTGTTTAGGCTCGGTATTTCCTCTTGTGTTGCTCTTTCTCTGCTTGAGTTCTTTATTGTACTCCTCATGGAGCATTAATGAACCTGGTTTTAACATTGAACTTTTTCTTTGAATAGAATACCTAAAGGAGCAGGACCAGGATGTTATCTTGCAGGAGCTCTTACACTGTCTAAAACAGAACTTGGAAAGAAAGCTGTGAGTATTTGAAATGGATGACAGCTTCTTTTTCTGAAATTTTGGAAGCGAGTAAATTGCATGCCAGGAAGTGCTTAGTTCACGATTTTAGTGCATTAGAGCACTAGGTTTATTCATGTAACACATTTGGGAAGCAGTTGTTTCATCATAAGGTCAGAGTAAATTGTAAGTGAGTCTATTTCTATTTTTGTCTTACAGTTTCAAATTTAATTGCATTTTCTAGATTTTGAATTGTAATTCTTTCCCTCTGAATCCTTCAATTTCTAGAAACAACTGCTTTTTTTTTTTTTTTCGTGTGGAGCCTTTAAAAGTAATCTTGTGTATTTGCCCAGTTTAGTAAAATTTTGTAGTGACAAAAATGTGCATATGCAATTTTGTGCATATTGGTTCTCTAGTTAACAGCTTTACTCTTCCTTGCATGCATACTATTTTCAGCAAACAAATGTGCTTTCTTAACACCTACATGTTACTGTTAAAAAGTAGTAGGGATTTTGCCGACCTAAATGCATAAACAGATACCTGCTGCACACTGATGTTGTCAACCACTAACATGGCTGTGTGTACCATGAGAATGATGCGAGATCTCTGTATGCGATGCTTGCAAAAAGTTGTAGGGTTGTTTTGCTCATTAATGCAGCATACTGTAGAAACTGCTTTCTAACTTATATGAATCTGTAGTGCAACAGTGATTATAATAACCAGATCCCTTTTTTGTGTGTCTGGTGCTAAAGTATTTAGAAGATGCCTTTAGCTATTTTAAAATAGATTGCAAAACTGAGAATAAATTTGAATCAGTGCTGGTGATTGTTAATATTTAGAGGTAGTCCATATATCACTAGATGTGGCTGAAGAACATGTATAAAACTAGAGTATGTTTTCATAGAAAATAAGTTTCTGTGAGTAGATGGGCATATATCTCTAGATCTCAAGTAGAAAAGTTTAGTTCAGTCCGATTTGGTTGTATGTAGTGCTTCTAGGGCAGGTTGCATGTAACTGTAGATTAGATAATGTCTGTCAGGACAGTTTATGTATCAATGAGGAAAAACCCAGTAACTAAGAATTCTAAAATACTTAGCCTTATATTTCTTTGTGATTTGTGCAAGGTTGCAAGTAAAATTCTATGAAATCCATGGTAAATTCATTACAGTACTGTAGTCTATTTTCCATAACTTGAATTCTGCACTTCTTTGAACTGTTGGTTGTAATTCTCATCTGTCTTATTTTAAAACCAGACTAAGTGGTTATATACCATGATTTCTGGGATGGAAGAAGTAAGAGATAGATAGGTATTTCCTGTAATTTCATGTGATGAAAATACTGAAGAGCTTACACAGAGAGAAACTCTACCTGAAGCATGTCATAGTGCAAGGTATTACTGTTAGGTCATATTTCACTGGAAAAAAGGATGATACCAAAATAGCATCAGATACTTTATGCTACCTTTAGTGAACCTTGGTCTGTACCAGGAGACAAAAAAGGAGGGCTAAGCAGCAAAATTGTCTCTTAAGTCAATAAGTGGATGCAACGTGAGGGGAAAATGTATCTACGTTCTGTATATTTGTATGAAATAAAACAATGCCACTAAACAGTCAATTTCTGCACTTTTGAGGCTGAATTTCTGTAATTCTTAATTTAAGCTAAGTGGTTAACAACACTTGCTTGTCTTACAGGAATAACGAACTGTAATAAACAATGATGCATTGGTTTATTAGTTTAAAAAACATGAAAGAGCATGCTTAAGAGCATGTTTGACCATAGATGTGATTCTCTAAAAGTTTAAAAATCTATAGGTTGAAACTATAACTGTATTTGTACAGAGAAGGTGTCTCCATCCTGTGTGGTGTGTGCATGTTTTCTTACAGTATGTTATTCTAACTCCCAGGGGCAGTCTGCAGCAAAGCGACAAGGAAAATTTAAAAAGGTACTGAATGTTAGTTTTTGAAAAAGATATACTTAAGTCTTTTTGCATATGACTTACAGAATTTGTCTACCAGTATTGGTTTTTTAATTTGTCTCCCTCATCTACTTCCTTAGTCCTGAGTTACTTACTTTAGCACCTTAAGTATATTTACTGGTAGAATGACAAAACACTATTGTAACACAAAGCTGAGAGGCACATGAGCATCTGGATTTTTCTGCAGTAAGTGCTGTAAAAATGCATGTGGTGATTAGTGGTCTGTAATTTTTCTTTTTATGAAACACTTGGGAATCTTCAGCATGTAGCATCAAGATTTTCTGTGGCAAGTGTCTTTTCCTGTTCCGTTCCATCTGCAGATTGAGAACTGAATACGAACCTAACACTTTGTAGAACTGAATAACTAACTGTATACCAACTCTACTGAATTGAGAGCTGGCTTCATTACAGTCATAGAAACATGCTGTAGCAGTCAGGTTTTTCTTAGGAGGGGTGGACTTGATTGAAAAGTCTCTCAATTACGATTCTACTCAAACTGAATATAACTCATTATAGGCTAGAGTTTACACAATGATGTAGCAGGTAGTAGAATTTACAGAAAGAATTCTGTAAGCATGTGTTAAGATACTCCGGATAAGGAGTGAGTGACTTTTAACATAGTAGTGTTTAATATTTTGCTTTCTTTTCCTGTAGGTAGTATGATATATTTTATAAAGACTGATTCTTTATAAAAAAACAAAACAACTGTTAGTAGGCTACCATTATAAGGCTATTGGGTATTTTTTTGTTTTGTTCTTAAGTTGTAAGGCTATTTACAACTTAATGTTTTCAAGGTACTGTGTTCTGGAATGATGCACGAAATTTGTTGGCCTTGTTAGAAGGCATGACGATTGTGAATAACAGTGTATCACTGTAATTGTTATTTTGTTAACAGTGAGCTGGTAACTGTGCCAGCCAGCTTAGTCTGATCTTGGTGTAGTAAGTGTGAATGCAATTAGGCTTTACAAGAAGGATTTTAATACACATTGCTGCAATTTTCATATTGCATGTGAAAAGTGTGCAGATCACTTTTAGCAAGGTGATTTAAAATCCCATGTAAATGTGCAGCTTCCTGATGAATAGGGTATAAAATCTTCACTAAGTGAATCTCTTACAAGGGAGTTAAACTCTAATCATGATTTAGTTTGTGTAAGAAAACCTATTAAACAGATCCAAGAGGCTGCATGTTCTTTTTTCATTCTTATGCTTTTAGAACAGAGATTTGTGTTCAGATCTGAGCAGCATACCCACCCAATTCAAAATAAAAACTGTTGTTGATACTTCTGCCTATTACTTGTGAGGCATCAGCGTACTAGCAGCAAATAAATAAAACTATGTATTTCAGAGCACTGATCTGCAAAAGCTCCATTAATGAATATGTTTTTCTGAGAATGCAACTCTGCGGGCTTCCTAGTTTGCAAGTTTTGAATATTTACCCTGCTCTGTCACAAGATTATATGTCATCAAGATGTTTTCCAGCATAGAGAGAACTTGTTGGCTTGCGCCTATGTGCATGACACTACCAGAAATCCAGGATGGGTATTTCTGGTTGTTTGCAAGCACTATTATTTTCACAGAATAGCTGAGGCTGGAAGGGACCTGTGGAGCTCATGTGGTCTGACCCACTTGCTCAAGCAGGGCCTCCTAGAGCTAGTTTCCCAGAACCATGTCCAGACACCTTTTGAACTTCTCCAAGAGTGGAGACTTCATGACCTCTGGGCAGCCAGTGCTCAGTATTCAGTCACCCCTACTGTGAAAAAGTATTTCTTGATGTCCATGAGAACCTCTTGTTTCTATTAGTGATCATTGCCTCTTGTGCTGTCAGTAGGCACTGCTGAAAAGAAGTCTGCATTTTGCTTTACAGCTTCCCTACAGGTATTTACACAGATACAGGAAATCAATCCCCAAGTGCCCCCTGCCCTTCCACCCCCCCAAATGCTTTCTTCTAGCCTGAATAGTCCCAGCCTTCTCATCCTTTCCTTACAAGAGAGACGCTTCAGTCCATCAGCTTTGTGGATCTTCACTGGACTCTCTTCAGTACATCCATGTATCTCTTGTATTGGGGAGCCCAAAACTGTACACAGTACTCCAGGTATGGCCTCTCCAGTGTAGAGGAGGAGGACTGCCTTCCTTTACTTGCTGATAGTATGTCTAATGCAGCCCAGGATACCAGTAGCCATTTTTGCATCAGGGGCACATTGCTGGCTTACATACAAGCTGATGTCCACTGGGACGTGCAGGCCCTTTCCTGCCAAGCTGCTTTCCAGCTGGATGGCCCCCAGGGGGTACTGGTGCATGGGTTTATTCATCTCTTGGTGAAAGACTTCGCAGTTCTCCTTGTTGAACTTTTTGAGGTTCCTGACAGACCACTTCTCCAGCCTATCGAGGTAACAATGGGCTAAGGGTAAAAAATTTCTTCATCTCCCTACTCTGCCATCCTTTTCTCCAGTTTCAAGGAAGAAATGCATTGTGCAGATATTGATGAATACTAACTTCATTCTTTTTCAACTGAATAAGAGTATTGCTGTAAAAATAAGCAGTCTTCCACAAATTGTATTCATTTTAAAATTGACACAAATTCCATATGCGCATTCAACTGTTTATGTGAAGATGTGCATGGTGTTTATTAAATGGAAGATGAGACCTGGGATATGCTCCTTTAAGGAGCTTTTTCCTGCTGTTTCTTTTTCTGTGAATGTTTAAAGGTACAAGTAATGGTAGTTCATGTATCTTTTCCATATAAAGTGCCAGACATTGAATTATCAGACAGAAATCTAAATGCTCGAACAAAATTAAGTTACCTGTTAACTAAGCTCTTTTAAGAGGTGATTGTTTTGAGGGCACTGTGCTTGTTTATGTATACAGTTTTAGTTCTGCTAAAAGTAAACTCACTGAGGCTTGTCAAGCTGTGCACAGATTACACTGACCAAAATGCATATCCTATATGCTTCCAAAGTTTTTGGTATTGGTTTTTGGGGTTTGGTGGGGTTTTTTGTTTTTTTTGTTTTGTTTTGGAATAGTTAAAAGTAATCTTTCTCATTAACTTGGAAGTTTCCTTAAAGTAATACTTTCAACAGATAATATGCTCACTCGTGGCCTTCCTCTGGCTATAGCCCTGTATCTTTTTATAGGTATATATAAAATTAAATCCTGTACACCAGCAATTCTGTTGCCATGGAACAATTATAGTGAAATTTGAATAAGAAAACAGATTAAAGCTGTGAGTTGTGAAGAATTGCCTTTCTTCTCCTTTGATGATGAATGTTTCTGTAATGGCAATGACAGTGTCATTCTGGGATCTTCTGGTATCTAGGAGGTTCCAAGTTCTATAAATGATGCCAGTGTTTTCAGACAGAATACAGAAAAGAAAGAAGATGTCAGTCCATCTTACGGTCTTGTGATAGTTTACTTAAATGTGATAAGCACCTAAACCTTTTTTATCCTATGAAATAAGTTTGATGTCTAGAGAAGAGTGCATCTCTTTTCCTATAAACTCTTTTTCAAAAGGAGGGTGCCTAGATGTGAAGTGCACTGTTTTTCTTTCAGTGATCATAGCTTGTAATGCTTGCAGAATCTCATGAAACCAAAAACACCTAGCGGAGAGAATGAGATGACATTTTACTGTTGATGGTTTAGTTACATAGAATTAGTCTCTTAAATGAAAGTGTTCATCCATGTAAGTGGATTTTTATTAATCTGATTACAGTTGGCTTGAAACTTAAACCAGAGTAGTAGCCTTGTCATACAGAGAAGGCTTGAGAACACAGAGACTGTTCAGGTGCATAACTCCAAACATCTTGCCAAGTAAAATCAAAGAGGACTTTCAAGAATGAAATCTTGAAATATTAGAAGAATATTTCTAGGAAAGCAGCTTTCTTTCTTAGGAAAGTATTAATCTCAATAGAGGGGACATCTTTTAAAAAAAACACTGCATACTACTGATTCAAATTTTTGTGCTGAGCTAACTTCTTAGGCATCTTAAAATGCTTGGCTTGCTTTAATGAACTGCATTGTTGCTTTCTAGCATTCTAATTACCTTAGCCAGCTCCGTACCTGACTTCTATATCCTCCACTACATGTGCTTGCTTCCAGAACCCTTTTTGTCATGCTCTGGCCTAGGTCTGCTGAAGTCTTAGGTGTACTGCCTGGTCATCCACTTAATACTTTAGAATCCTATGTACAGGATACTTCTTGTGAAAGCTACATTTTGATGTAGATTAGTGATCTAAACTGGGCTTAAAAAAAAATGTGTAAACATGAATTTTGTGGTTCATCTGCAATTGCATATTAAGTAGCTGGAAAAATTGTTTAAGGCAATATTGATGTCACTTTCTGTTACCAGTATTTGGTAACCCATAGTGAGCTGTTGGTCTGCTGAACTCTTAAGTTCAAATAAAATTGTTCTGCATCAATGTTCTTGAATAGTTTCAGAAGTGTAGTATTGAAGTCCATTATTTCAAGGTTTACATAGGAATTTCTAACAGTCATTTTTTACTCACTATTTGAGTGACCTGAAATAACTCCGTCTTGTGCACAAGATTTCATTTCATTACGCAACACCAACCTGGTTTATGGGAAACATTCCCACAAACATGTTTTTGAATAATTGGCATAAATAATTAAATTGCCACGGCAATTGGGCATGCACATGCAGCACAGTATTGTGCACAGTGTTGCAGCGGAGTAACAGTATGTAGAGGATTTAAACTGATCTGCTCTGTGAAATATCCTTTTGTAAAATAATGGGACGTGTCCTCTCTTGCTCTTTTAAAAATTTCAACATTAAAATCAAACCTAACAAAATAGCTTCCCCAGCAATTGGAATGTTTTGGAAGCAATGACTGAAATGTAATGCTGGCTTATTTGCCAACTTATGTGTAAACCATTTTGGGAAATGGACTGAAGAGCACGGTCTAAGATCAGTTAGGATTTTCCTTTTAAATAGCAGTAGCTGATTTTCTCATGGTAATCCTTGACTAGTGTAGCATGAGCTCAACCTACTTCTATGCTACCATACAGGGTTTAAGAAAGTCTTGCTGTTAAGTCTGCTTAATTTGAGCACAGACCCAGGTAAAACTGTAAAGTCTGTAGCAGCAAACTGGAAAACAGTTGACTGTGGATGCTTCAGCTAGTTCAGTAGGCACGTGGAAAAATACTGTCTCAGTAAATACCTGAGCATGGCATGACTCATACTTTTTTTTTATCCTACTGGGGTATTATTTTTTAGAATTCATTTATCTTTATTAATTTGCTTGTTGCCAGATTTGTAGGATAGAATCTGATTTTTTTTCCCTTTGCCTTTTAACCAAGTTACCTGCTTTTTTTATAAACAAACAAACAAACCCCCCACCCTTCTGATCCTCTTAACTAGTATCATGTAAAGTCATATGAACACAACAGTGTCAAATGTGCTTAATTTTCGGCTTTTTTGTCTCTACACCCAGTGTGCTATTTTAATATTTACATCCATGCATTGCTTAAAATAAAAACTTAAAGCAGTTCCTCAATTCTTAATGACTAATACCTTTTCAGAATCTTTACTCAGTGTATGCATTGCTCAGAGTAGTTGCTTGCTATGGTTTAACTTTTATATAGCATCAGGAAAAAAAATGTACTGTATCCCTCTCAGTATACGTCTCTTCCTACCTACAGGATGTCCTTACTGTTCACTATCATCTGATACCATCACCATCAAAAAGTAAAAATGGCAGCAAAGACAAAGAAAGAGAACAGGAAAAAGAAAAAGATGTAAAAGAAGAATTTGCTGAAGCTTTAAGAGATCTAAAAATACAGTGGATGACCAAGTATGTCTGCTGTCATGACTACACAAGCTTGAAGCAGCTGTACAAAATATAGCCAGAATCTGTGCTTTCATGCTATGTCCTCCTCTCTTCTAGACTGGATACCACTGACGTGTACAATGAGTTGAAAGAAGCGTTTCCTAATCATCTTCCATTGTATGTTGCAAGACTTCATCAGCTGGATTCTGAAAAGGTCATTAATACATTTTAAACTTGTTTGTCTCAATATTTCTGTGTAGCCTAAACAAAAGAATCTTTCTTCATACATGTTTGGTCTTGAAGTGACCGCCAAAGCCATAGTCAATACTGTAAAGCAAAAATTCCTAATTAGATTGACAGCTGCCTCCCTAACTGTGGGATTTACTTAATCCCACAGCAAAATGAAACTGGGTATGCCTACCTGTAATGTGTTTGCTTATCATTTACTCCTTGTTAAATTAGACACATTGTAAGTTTTCTTTCTGGTTTCAGCTGTAACAATATTATTCTAAATGGTGATTACAGAGACAATCACACATCCCATTCTACTCCTTTACTGGTTTGGTAATTTCTTCTAGCAGAATTGTTCAGTCACCTGAGGACAGTAACTCCTTGAAATGATACAGCTAAATCCACCATCTTTCACTGTCTTCAAAAATTAGAACCCGGATTTCATAGTGCTGAACACCTTTCTCATTCTTCTTCTAGGAACGAATGAAAAGACTTGATGAAATTGTTGAAGCTGCAAATACTGTAATTTCTCATATTGATCAGACAGCATTAGCAATATATTTTGCCATGAAGACCGATCCCAGGCCTGATGCAACTACTATAAAAAAGTACCTACCCAGTAAATAATTTTCTTGCATCCTATTTCTGTAATTTGTGTACTTTGTCTCTGCTTATAGGAAATGGAATGACTATAACTTTGTTGAATAATTTGTGCTATTTTTAGGGGTTCAGGTAATTTCATATTTGACTGCAAAATTATTTTGTTCTCTTATATCTCTAGAATGCAGGAACACTGAAACCTGCACATTTTTACTTAGAAATAGTAAATAAACAAAGGTGCTTTGAGGATTTAAATGTGTCAGGAAAATGCAGTTTTGTAAAGATCAAGACTGATACAAGTTTAAGCTACTTTGTATCAAGATTAATCTCAGATCAGAGGGACCACTAGAACATCAATCTAGAGGTATGTTTTTTGAATGCTACCTGCCGTTTCATAATACCTTGCAACCTTCTGGATCTGTATTTGAAGACAAAATTGACAGCAGTCTAAGAAGTGACAGATTTCATTTGTGAAAAGCATGACAGCTATACTTCAGAGTATTTTTTGAGGCCCCGTTGTTCAGGTTTAGATTGTTCATGTGAATTAGCAGCATATATACTTAGAAAGACAGTATTTTGACAGTCACCTTAATCTGGAGAATAACCAGTGGATTTCGAGCGTGTGACGTGCTGCTGGTTTAGTCACAAATAGAGGAGCAGGTCTGAAGATTAGGCCCTTAAAATGGGAGATGCATACTTGCTGATTATTTTAAATAAAATACCAGGTTTCAGTTCTAAAACTAGGCTGTCTGTTCTGTCTATGCTGAATATTTGTGTGTAATTCTAGAATTGCTGATATAAAAGGAAAGCTCAGACATAGTAAACTTCATTCTAAATACCATTTCTTGGTAAGTTGACCCATTAGGTCATGTGGTTGAATCTAACATCTGAAATTGAACACCAGTTTCAGTGGTGCTTTAGATGGGTGCAATTCCTTTGAAGTCAACAGACTTGTATCTGTTTATAATGCCAGGAACTATGAAGCTGTATTTCTAGATGCTGGCTTATTCAGTTTTAGAACCCCGAGTTGCCCTTACCTCATCAAAGGCATTTCAGACTTAGAAGAATGGTTGAGTTTGTTTAGTGCATAGTATCTCTAATTTTTTTACAATTACTTTATGTAAGTAGCTGTGCTTTTTTTTTTTTTTTGTGCTGATTTTTGCTTTATGTGTACTAACTGCTGCAAACATTTTAGCTTAAGCTCAATACAGCACTGATTCTGTTCTTAACAAGGTATCTGCAAAAAGACCTAATATTTTACGTACTATTTTCTTCTAGTGAAATGGAAAAACAGAAGACTACTTTAGTGGATGCACTTTGTCGAAAAGGAAGTGCGCTGGCTGACCAGCTTCTTCATCTGCAGGCCCAAGAAGGGGCTGCTTCCAGTGATGCAGAAGGCAAAGATGAGGATCATGAGGGCTGCTCAGAAGCTTTGACAGAGACATTCTGGGAAACAACAAAATGGACTGATCTTTTTGACAGCAAGGTAAGACAGAAAAGCAGAATTTTTGGATTTTGTTTGTTGGTTTTTTTGATGGTTTCTTCTGGAATTATGGACTGCCTTTGTGTGCACAGCCTCATACATTCCTCCCTTGTACTTTTTCATGCTGTCCTGTATATTGTGCTTCCTTAATGACCTTTTTCCACAGAGGTTTTGCCAAGCCTGTCAAATCCGTGGTAAGCCCATCTCCATGCACGTAAACATAGAAGTTAAGGGAAGGGTGCAGAAAAGTACCAGACTTACATGAAAATGCTTCCTGCTTTATTGAATTGCTTCTTTCTGTACCTTTCAGGGAATTTTTTTTATTAACCCCTGTGCTGTTCTAGCTGTACACACACAGAATTGTGCAGCGTCCCTACTTTGTTCAGTCCTGCATTCTGTAGCCTCTTCTACACTATGGGCAAGAGAAGTTTTATGTTTTGCTGTCAGTAATGTTTGTAGAGGTAAAGGAGAAACCCTTGGAAAGAATTACACTTATATATTTATTAGTACAGATTTCCCTGGCATTTCAGGGTTCCTAATCCTGAGATTTAAGTTTTTCTCTGCTTCATTCAAGGCAGCTATTCCAGATGAATAAAACAATCCGTTGTATGTGATTAGTTATGTAGCTTTTAATTTACAGAGTTTATTACTTTTTACGTTTAACTGTTGAATTGTTGAGTATTAATTAGTTGCTGTACTTAACTCTTACATATATGGCTCTGTTTTAGTTGAAGGTGAAGTGACCAATATATTTGTTTATAATTCAGTTAAATTGCCAAAGCACTTCATATAGTTGCAAACAAAAAAATTTGAAATTAAAAAAGCCTGCTTCATTTCCTTGGCAGTAAATAATCTTCCTAGTAAGAATTTGTGCTTTAGCTGGAGGCTTGAACAAAAAAATTGATGGTGGTTACCCCCACTTCTTTTAATGTGTATTTTCTTGTACACCTACATCTTCTCAGCATCGATTCTAATCTTTACCTGATTATAATATCCTGTGGTAGCAGATTTTGTGCTTTAATCATGTTCTCAGGCACATGATTTTCTTGTTGTCTGTTTGTAAATACAGTACTGTGTTTCGGTATAGTGACCTCTGGTTTGATATTTTTAAAGCTGACAGGGATAATTTCAGTGGAAAAACAGCCAACATAGACATCATGTTGGGAGTTTATCACTTTGTTACAGGTTATTTTTCTTCTAAGACTGATATTGATTCCTGGCACTCATGAGCTATGGGCTCTGGGCCTGGAATGAGTAACTGATTTGAATTGCACAGGTCAGGGATTGAACCTGTCTCTTTGGGTGCCTTAACCATGGATTTGTCTAAGTGTGTATTCAGTTTTTTCTCTGAAAATTGGTGTCTCCGTATAATCGAATTGGTACTGAAAGGCCTACAAGACTTGTTAGATCTTTATAGCATTTCACATGGAAATAACTTCCATCCTGTTTACGCAGTATGTTTGTCTGCTTTTTCCTCTTGGTTTTACTAGTCAAATTGAAATATAAAATGGTTGACTGTCATGATCCCTACACAGTCACTTTCTCTCTCCCCTGCATCAGGAAGGAGAACTGGAAACATAAAACTGTCTTTATCTCAACCCATGAGTTGTCTCAATTTAATAGGTAAAGTAAAACCTGCATGCACAAGCAAAGCGAAAGCAGGGAGTTCATTCACTACTTCCCATTGGCAGGCAGAAGTTCAGTTATCTCCAGGACAGCAAGGCTCCACCACACATAACAGTTCCTTGGGAAGTAGCTCTACCTTAACTCTGAACATCCCCCCTTCCTCCTTCCACATTTCTTTTATTGCTGAGCATGATGTCTTATTGGATATCCCTTTGGTGCTGGCTGCATCCCCTCCCAAAAACTTGTGCAACCCTAGCCTGCTCACTAGTGGAATGAGGAGCAGAAAAGGCCTTCACTCTGTGCAAGCACTGCTCAGCAACAGCTAAAATATCCCTTTGTGATCAACACGGTTTTCATCACAAATCCAAAACATAGCCCCATACCAGCTACGATGAAGAAAATTACCTCTATCCCAGCCAAAACCAGAACAAATGTCTTGCTGATTTTAACGTAAGCTTCATCTGTTTACAGATTGCCAACGCCAGATCTCTATTAGCCACAGATCTGTTCTCCGTGCCTATTTAATTATGTGAGACTGTCAGATCAAAAGGGAATGCTGATAAGCTTTCTGCTGTTGTTAGCAGTGCAGGCCAGATGTGACCGCACAAGAGCAAGGCTCTGCTGTCAGTTTTAGGCACCTCATCTCTCCCATGGTATTGTTCAGTAATTCTAATCCCAGCATTACCTAACTAAAACGTAAAAAAGTTTGAAGGGAAAGAAATACATGCTGCTACTTAAAGCTTTCATATGATGAATGGAACTGAGACTTTAATTGCTCATTTTTATACTTTGAGGTTTTCTTCTTCTGGAAACTTTGAAAGGGATGAGGAGTGAGAATCATGTGGCTTGGGCCATGACGGGTTTGAGAATTTTGCTTTGGAAGTTGATGATAGAGCACTCTAATGATTTTTTGCTGATAACAGATCTGTGAGGAAAAATAATGTTTTATTTTTCCTTTATTGCTTCCTAGAAGTTTTCACCCTCGCTGCTGTTCATATTTTTTCATTTCCTTTACTAACAGATGTCATGTCCATGTAGTAGTTTTCTTAGGAGCTGGCTGTAATAATGATAAAAATGTTTTCTGCCCTAGGGATGGGCCCGTGCGATGTTTTAAATATCTGCAGTGGCCTTTTGTCTTCTTCCTTTGCAGCTTTTCTGTCTTTTTGGAAGAAACAGTTATATAAACCTTCACCTTGGTGTTACATGCAATATGCTGTTGTATTTCTGGAGTATTTTGCTATTTTAAAAAAAATGGAATAGCTTAATGCAAATAATTTTATTTTGCAGACTGTTAGAGGAAGATTTGGAATTCCCCCATGTAAGGGAAACCAGACTATTCATGTAGCTTGCTTCCTTTGAAATGGGAAGTTTAATGAACAATGGAATGTTTAAGGCTTCGAAACACATTCTGTCTAAGAAATGAGATTTTTGCTAGGGTAAGGGCAAAAGTTTCTCAGTCCAGCTGACTTGTTTGTGCTTGGCAAAATTCACCTTGGTAGGAAGTAACAAATTCTGGCTTTAACAGCCTTTCTGTGATGCTACTCTGGACTGACTTAGGCCAGACTGATAAAATGAAGTGTGACATGGCTTCATCACCCAGCCTTGCATGACTCACTTGCCTTTTGGGGAATAGAAGAGATTTGGAAGGAGGAAGGGTAGAGTGGAGTAGTAATGCAGGATCTGGGATAGACCTTGTGTGAATGTCCTTCAAATGAGTCCTCAAGTGGCAGCCAACTTATTCTATAGCACTATGTTGGAAGCAAAAATGTGGAGCTCTTCCTGTGTGTGAACATGGTTTTGTGGCATTGGTGCTTGAAAGATGGAGCAGCTGGTTGAGAAAGGATGGAAATAAGACACTTGAATACTGCACTGATCATTCAAGTATAGATGGCTTTGGATAGAAACATTGCTTTAAGTGTTTCTACCTGTAAGCTTCCTGTAAGTCTTAGATCATCCAGACGTCAATAATTAAAAGGTGAAGTAAATTTTTGAAAACAGAGACCATGTTTTCTTCTATGTTGTTTTTAAAGATGAATCGGGAACATTATCACTTCTCTGTGCGTTTCTGCCCACCATCTAGTAAACCAAGTACTATCACTTTTTTCACCTCCCTTCTGCAGACATAGTACCTATGTTGCCACAGGGCATTTGTTAGTTCTTTGCCTGTTTTCCACTGAAATATCATGCTTGTCCCCATATTGCAGCAGGTATGTAAGAAAGCTGGTGCTGACTTTTGATAGTGAGTGCATTTGTTCCCATTTTCAGCTATTCTAGTTAGATCACTTGTCTCTGAAGATTTGTTTCGAGTGAAACATGAAAGAAAATATTTATGTCCCCTGCACACACTGTAGTGATTCAAATAAATTCCAGTTAAGGCAGCTTTATGCAGCAAGTATTTGTCTGATTATGATAACACATTTGTGATAGTGCTTTGTGGGGTTTAGTAATGGAATATAAGACATGCAATTTTTTCTTACACCTGCTTTAAACATAGCTTTAAAATCTCTAGGACCAAATCCCCGGGCTTAAACAGAACTGCTACAGGAGAGTAGTAGGATATTGCCTGTTTGTTACTGGGAATGCCTCATCTGTAGAATTTAATGCCCTTCAACCTTTAAATTAACTGAAAAGCAAAAAGTCACATCTAAAACTTAAGTTTAAAAACCAAATGAAAGGCCTGAACCTTTCTATCTTGTCTATTAAACATCTTTAGCTGGATTGTTTTTCATATTGCTGTTTGCAGTGTCAGATGCAGCTGTCTTTTCCAGCTGATCGTATTCAGTCACTGCCAAAGTTTTGTTGCTGGATACTTGATTCCCTCAACTCCCCTCCATCTCTTGAAAATATGAGTCAACTTTTTTATATAAATATTGCTTTTATTTGTAGTAGTCTAGTCGATAGAGCAGAGAGAAGCCAACAGCAAATGTCTGAGGAGAGATGGTTTCAGCATTTTACTGTCCTAACTATGCATCTTTCTGTAGCCAATGGCAGGTTAAGTAAGGTATGTAGGACATGGACATCCAACCTCTTTCATGGATCTGACTCTTCACACACTTAGCGTTGCAGGCCATTGCCTTGGGGAATAAAATATCCATCAGTGATTCCCACCGCCTCGCCAGTATCCTCGAAGTACGCATTGCCTTTTCTTACAACCCTTTGTTTATCGCTCTTTGGCCAATTTCTGGGCCATATCACTTGTCCTGTAAAAGCTAGTCTTAATTAAATTTATTGAAATTATGAAATAACATCTAATACTTAGAATTTGTTCCTGTTGTTTCATCTAGCAACTACTTTTAGGTACTGCAGGCTGTTTTACTTGCTGTTATTATGCATTCAAATAGCAGCTGTTTTTCTTGGTTGCATCTTAATAGCACTCCAGTTTATATTTTGTTTATGTGTCAAGGTATTATAATCTTCACTTCTGTGAGCTTTTAAAGCTTGCAGTATTTTAATTTAAGGCTTAATTTGACCAATATGTGTGTAAGATATAAAGTATTATTTCATACCTCACGTATTTTGTTTGTAAACCTATTCTGATATTAAGCATCTCATGCATTATTCTTAACTTCTGAAGTGCTAATGAACCCTTAGTATTTTTACTTAACTTGTATGCAGTGGATTGGGTTGGTTTTTTTTCCAAGCAGTAAAACAGAAATTATTGTCTTTTATCAAGAGCTCTTGGAGCATTGTTTTCAACCTTTTGGTCCAGCAGAGAACTTTTCTCTCATTTAGAAATACCCAAACTTTTATTTGGCCAGAGCAAGGGTGTTTCGTAAAATGCTTTGTTTTCTTGCCACAAAAACTCTAGGAAGCCCTGTTACGAAAGAAATGCTGTCAAGTGGCTTTCCTCCTGCCTTTATCACTGATGTTCAATAACCATTCAAAACTTACAGGGTCAGGTAAGAGCTTTCTTAATAGAGCAGTGACATTATTTCCGGATAGCCTCCAATATGTTATATTTGCTGAGAGCTCAAATGCATTTTTATTTTACTTTTTATTTGTTATGTTTTTGTTTTGTGGTTCTATCATTTTTTATAGAAGAGAATTATTGTTTTCTTTATATGCTTAGTTTAACAAACTAAAGCTGCTTATGGATCCACTGAGCAGTTATTCAAAAGTGTTTGCTAATGTGTTTTGCTTTAGGAAAATATCCAAAATAATTGGATGGAGAATGCAGCATGCAAAGTATTTTTCCAATGGCAATATTTGGAAACTCTCTATGTGAATGGTGCTGTATGCTCATTGTTGCATATGTGTGTGTTTTAAGCTATGACACCTTAAGTGTGAATACCTCAACACAACAAAAAAAGTACTTGAAGACATAAGAAGAATGAGCAACTCAGAGTGCTCAGAATATACTTTAGAGCTTCAGAAATATATCTTTATTTGCTTGATAATTAGTAAATTATTTCTGGTTTGGTTTTGTTGGAGTTTTTTGTTGTAAACAAAAAACAAAAGTTAGCTCAGTTTGATCCTGCAAAGCCTTGTGCGTGTGATTGCCATTCAGTGGCTGTGTTCAGGCAGGTAAAATTAGGCAAGTTCTTCAGTCATTGTGTGATTCAGATCTCAGATTCCTTAATGTTTTAGATTCTTATGATTGTTATTTTTTCTTTGCTTTAATACAAAATATTTATTTCTGAACATCTTTGAAGTGTGTTTGTTAGCTTTTCTTAAAGGGATATTTTAAGTTGGCATTGGGAAAATGTAACTTTTGTTTGAGGAGTCAGAGGAAAGGAAAATGATATAAAGAGTTGAGAGGAAATGAATAGCAAGCTAATATGAGATTTCATAAACTTTGCCAACAGCAGAAACACCAACTTCGCTGGTATGTCGCTCTTCAGTAAAAAAATAAAAACCCCTTTATGTACTGTGAGTGTTTGTCCTGGGTTTGGACAGTGGAACATGACAGTGTTCCAAAGGGAATGTATGAAACCATGTCCTGATTGCACTAATTGTTAGTGCTGTAACTGGTGAAGTGGTATGAACTATCTTGCAACACCCTGAACGCTGTCCGTGCTTGGGTGTTAAGAACCTGATTTATTTTACATTAGGTCTTAAATAGACACATTCATTTGCATGTGTTAATTATAATATTGATGACTATTATAAGCTGTCTCTAGAATTAATGTTATCAAAAGGAAGCTTTTTATAATCTCTTCTTAATAAATTACCAATAGTGAGGAGCTGATCCCAAACTTCAGGGTTGTCTTCATGCTTACTTGTCTTCGTTGCTTGTTTATAATTATGTCCATTTCTCTGTGTGTGTGTGTGTGTGTATCATTCACTGTGTATGTTCATACTTGTTTTTACAGTAAGTTTGTGACTTACTAGGAATCAAACTTCTCAGCTGGATCTGTTTCTGTGGGTCAAAGATATACCTGCCTGGTTCTCGATATTTTCTTTTTTTCTTTAATACCATACAATTGCATCTAGAGAATGGAAATGCAAAGAAGGTAGAAATGTGATGAATAAAGAATTAGAATAGTGACATCTGTGTTACATAAGATGTTCTGAAGTCAAATATGTTCACGAAGTCAGAAATAGTCTCTAGAAAGTTAATGTTTATAATTACTATGTGAAGTACCTGTTTTACTGCAAAAAAAAAAATGCAAACTATCTTGTGCAAATGCTGTACTTTGTTTAAATCACTTCTGCCACCAGAACAGAATCTGCTATTTACTTGTTAAGCCTGCTAAGATTAAAATATTGAAGTATCTAATTTATTTTTGTTTTCACATTGTAGGTTTTGACTTTTGCCTATAAGCATGCATTGGTAAATAAAATGTATGGGAGAGGTCTCAAATTTGCCACAAAACTTGCAGAAGAGAAGCCAACGAAGGACAATTTGAAAAACTGCATCCAGGTAAGGTATATCTGGTAAAGGAGTGCGCTATGTTCATACTGCGTAAGCTTTTCAAAGTGAGATACAAGTCTTTCTGAAATTTCAGTACATTGTAGAACTCACTAAATACAGCTTTAAGTTTTGACTTTATCTAGGCTTTTGTGACCTGGCCTCCATTTTTAATAGTGATTTCTTCTGTCTCTTTCTGGAATAGCTACTTTGTGAGTAACTGTCTTTTTTAGCAGGTTTACATTCTCAAACCTGCTTTGGGACAAAAAGACACTAGAGACAACTTAGCCAAAGTTTTTCTGCGTATTTAAAATCCCATTATGTTGCTGTTTAACCACTGTTATTTTTACTACTATTAACCACAATTACTGCTAGTAGAACATAGGTGGAGAAATAATGGGAATTACTGTAACTCCTGGGACAAAATTTTTGTGTGTTGAGTTGAAAGACTGTAGGTCCATATAAAATGGTTTTCCCATTTCAGGAGCAAGTAAGTAAGAGATCACCAATTCTCCAGTCTGTTAGCTTTCTGATAATAGACATATGTAGTAAGATGTTGATTTCAATGCAGTGTTTGATTTTAAAAAGAGTAAGACCCTGGAGCTTCTCATTGTTTTTAATGTTTGCTTCCTTCAGCTAATGAAGTTGCTTGGATGGACTCATTGTGCAACTTTCACCGAGAATTGGCTTCCTGTCATGTATCCACCTGATTATTGTGTATTCTAGAAAACCAACAATTGTAAACTTAAAGTGATTTTATATGGGTCAGGATATTAAAAGACATTTGACTTTTTATTGGAACGCATGTTTTCATTACTGAATGCTGATTATTAAATTGTGCATATTTATCAGTAGAGGCACCTGGGTACAACTTAATACTGGTTAACCTAACTCCTGTCATCAGGAAGTTTCCTTATTGTGCATCCCATTGCTGGCAATGGACATGCCAGAACTGCCAACACTTAAGGATTTGGAATTAGGCTGGAAAGGCTTACTGCATGCATGTTAGGTTCTTAACTGTTACTTTTAACTTCAAACCTGCAAAAGCTCCATATTTTTTACAGTAAACTGAATTTTAACATGTTTGATCTTAATTTCGATTGTATGAAGGCCTTAAAGCTACTTCAGGAGTAGCTAATATCTTATTTATTAGACTAAAGTAATGGGATATCATTACCTGGATTGTTTGCAAGAGTTTACATTTAATTTTTTTTTTTTTTTTAAGAAAAATTCAACCTCTCAAACTGTTACAGTGTGTAACTCGGAATTGCTGATGCATAGGTGCTCTTGTAAATCTTCATTTTGGAGTGATGTCAGGCAAACTCAAAAATCCACATGAAGCAGGGTATCACGACAGGCTGATACATGTATAAAAGTGCCACACAGTTAAATCTCGATCAGGTATTGTAAAGCTATACGTATATGTTTAATAATGTTTAAAATGTAAACCGCAGCAGAATAAATGTGCAAAGCTGAAGATCAAAAAACACCATGTGCACTCTGATACTTTAAAAGATTATTTTATAATTAATAAAAACAAATTATAAAGCTGTAAATTGCATTGGTTTCTGAAAGACTACATAAATGAAACTTGCTGAAAGAAAACACCTTACAAACAGCTGAAGTTCAGTGCATCCCAGAAGATCAGTGCTTTCTGTTAGACTTTACTAACAGTTGCTACTAACATTGTTCCTTCAGTGGAGTGAAATTGGGCTGTTTGAACAAGTCACATGTATCAACCAGAGACAAACTGCTTTATCATTTGTCCTGCCAGTTTTTTCATAACTTAAAATGCAACAATTGGATAGAGTTGCAGCTTTACAAACATAAATGCACGGAAGGTGCACGCTAATGCTGCAAAGCATTCCAAACTGTGAAGTGCTGACGCTAAATCAAACTTAGGAATAGTTTTCCTTTAATTCTCTCTTACTGTAACTTTAAGCAGCTTGATGTCTGATTCTGGAAATTCTGCTAGAATCATTGTGTTAAATATATTGCCAAGTTTTTCCAAAAATTCATAGTCTGCAGTGAATCTGAATTTGTTTGCCCATAGTAATACTGTTCCTGGCTTACAAAAATACACCATTGTTGCTAACAGAGGTTCTAAAGCTGCATGATGATATACAACATCACTTGCCAGTATGAAATCATAATGATAAGTGGATAGAGGAAAGTCTTCATTGAGGCCTTCTCCCCATACCAGTTTTCTCACTTCAGGTTTGTGCATATTCATGTTTTGTGTATTTTTTGAAATATTATATGAGAGATTTTCAAGAACTTCAGGCAAATCAGTAGCTGTAACGTAAGCTCCTGAAGAAAAACAGGAATTTGTTTCAGTTCACAGGTACGTAGTTGAACATAAACATATATAAAACTATCTGCATATGTTCCCCAGCTTCCCCCTCACCAATAATTAGGGTAGTCTCTTTCTTAACAAAACAGTATTTTACAGTACTTTTCATTTTAAAAAAACCAATGACAGACAAAGTTTACTAAAACTGTTGCTTTATTGCCTTAAAGAGACAGTGGCAGATCTAGATCATCTTTCACAAGAAATGCAAAAGGAGACACGAATTTACTAACCTAAGATACAGGCCACAATGGAAACCAAGCCTGTTCCAGCACCAATTTCCAAAACTCTTTTGTCTTTGAGGTTGAATTGTTCTTGATTTGATTCCAGATACTGAGATAAAGCCAGTGCCTAAAACAGTTAACACATATCCATACGAGAGTAACAGGTAAGTTGCATAGAAATTCAGTAGATGTTTTTATGCAGGGTTTGTTGTTTTGGTTTGTTTTGTTTTTTTTTTTATATACAATGAAAAACACTAAAGGCTGTAAAGTAAAAATGTAATATGGAAAGAATTTTGATGTGTCTTGGGGTTTTTTAATATAAAAAAAGAAAATATAAACAGCTTATTTTTAGGTTTAGGTTTATGGAATATGGATTTGCTACACACATTTATACACTGTGAGTCTTCTCACAGCCTAAGGTAGGCAGTGTTTAGATGAGAACCATGCAGTCAGAACAGCAAACGAGGTTCAACAATATCTAAAAAGTAATGTTCTGATTTATTATCACTATGATAAAGTAGATTCAAGCTTCAGCAGAGATTTTTTTGAGAACAACTTTATGTAAGAAATTTGTTATTTACCAACTCAACACTGGTCTATTGGTAGTAGTATAAGCTTTAAAAAACAAAAGGCCAAACACCAAAAACCAGCACTGTATGTAAGTATTGCTTATCAAACCTTTATATTGGCTTTTTATAAACAACATAAAGGAATGCCAAAGAAACTACCTTCGCCCCTTTGCTTCTCTTCTTTAGAGTTGTGTTACTGTTTTAACTCTTGTGCTTTTCATAATGCAACATTGGCTACCTGTTCTGGGAAAGCTGATAGGTAATGAATCACCAGTCCACTTCGTGCAACCTCTTGATTTTCTTGGAAAGTTTTACCATTTTCATTCTGACACCTGATTAATGTGAGAACTGATGATCTGACACTTCAAAATACAATACTGTTTCACTCGCCTAGTCGCTTTTCTCTGTTGTTTTGAAATTGTCTGCTGTTTTCTGTGAGCTTTTTCAATAAATGTGGATCTGAAAAATTTTGAAATCCTAATTTTCATGTCTTTATCTGTTGACCTTCATTTCCCCCAAAGGCAGTTTTCTCAGTTTACATAAAATTCTGGTTTTAAGAGCAGGAGAAGCAAAGACTGAAGAACTGTTTGCAAGTACGGTTTTCCATGCTGCAGTGGAACTGTTCCAGCCTGCTCTTTAAGAGATGCATACTTGATTTTTTAACCTCCTTTATTTAATCTCTGTTTTCTTTTTCAGCTTCCTTTTTGTACTGCTGATAGTCTACTTCCCAGCAGTGAACTGGAAACGTGGAGAAAGCTGAACACTTCTTCCCAAGTTCCCTTTCTTAATTTTTGTTCCAGTGTCTGCATCCAATTCACAAATACTTAAGTGCCACAGTATTTTTGGCATAAGCTGCCAAATTAGCATAAGGTAGAGCTTTCTGCTGAATTTCCTCACAACTTTGTTCTGCATAGGGAAACCTCTGCTGTCCAAAGTGTCTTCTAAGAAAGCTTCCTTAATGTTTATGTGCCACTGTCATGGTTTACTCCTCTTCCATTGTGTCAGCTTTCTGGTTCTGTGTCATGTACTTACCCCTGGCCATACCACAGCTCCAAAGTGCTCTATGGACTCCTGAATGATGATCTGATGGCCAGCGTACGTGTAGTGCTCTTTATCAAAGTAGTGCGAAACCCTAGGAGCCCAGCTCTGTAGTATTTTAAGAGTTACTGGTGAATCTGTGAGAGAAAAGATGAAATCTGTATTGTTACATGCAGGTGTTGATATGAAGCTTGTTAAAGATAAAAATAGTACACAGGCACATGGGGTAGAAAAGCTGTCAGGCCATTGGCCTTGAGACTGGTTGTTGTCCAGAAGCAGATGGTCTGTCTGGCCAGGGACTGAAAGGAGAAATGGTCATTTCCTGCCATTCTGAGTGTTTGTATGGGCAATTTATATATAGAAATGAGGCTTTTAGAAAAGATACACCAGTTCAAATGTATAAATCTGCTAATAATCACTAAAAAACTTTCAGGACTAAATTAGCCTGTATTTTGGGGTGTGCCAGAGTATGCCATGCAGGGGTTTGTACTTGTAGTTTTCATCTAGAAGATGAACTTTCTTTTGTAAAAAGGAATTAGGATTTACTTCTTATATTGGGGAAAAAAAAATAGCTCCTTTTTGTGGTTATTTATTCTTCCATAAAATAAGGGTTGTAAGATACTCCAGGGATACATTGACATATACAGTGTTGCTCAGCAAGTCAGTACTACAGTAATGCTATCCAGTCTTACTGCACTGAGCAGGCTTGTAGGTGAGGTCTGATCTCACTGAAAACAAGGACACGGTTCTGAATGACTGTGCTGTTGGTGGAATCCTGTTGGGATATGCACAGATGATTAACGTCAAAGAAACATTTTGCTCTGGTTTGCACAGGTTTTACTTGATGCTTGCCTGGAATCTTTGGTAGGTGTTTGAGCGGTTTAGCCTGTTGACATGTGTAATACCACAGCTTCAACAGTGACAGCCCAATTAATGCATATTATAATCATATCTGTGTAATTGAGAAGTAATTCTCAGATGTCTAAATTAAATCCAGAGACCTTTTTAAACATCCATCTTAATTATGGAGATAGTCCATTTTGTGTTTGGTCTGATAATAAATACGAATGTAAGAGAAAATGGTGGGAAAAATTATAAGAGATCAAAAGGAAGATTGACATGGTGACATCTACTGCTTGAAAAGAGAAAAAGTATGAAATGCTAGCATGCCATAGCAATTGCAGTATTTAAATTGGATTAAACCTGAGTCAGATTCTGCCGTTGATGATGCATGGTTGGAGCTGCAAGTGCAGTTTTCAGAGCTATACTGCTCTTTGCAAGTTTCTTCCTCAGTTGGGCAGTCCATTACTCTTTGACTTTTATTGGGGAACGGTGGCTGCTGTGCAGATATCATGGCAAAAAAAGCTGAAATGAAAGGGAGAAAATAATGTTGTGAGAGCATGCAGGCACTCTCTTTTTATGAGGAAGTATAATTAGAAGCAGACAGTGAGTGCTTCAAGTGGGCTTTGGTTTGGGGCTTTTTCAATGATGGGAGGAAGGGGCAGGAAGCCGTGATGAGAGGTGACATCCCCACTCCACTGGAATTTGCTGCAAGCACTTTCTGTAGTGTAGTTGTACTGTCAGAAGTTTTACAATGTTTATTTTACATTTATGCAAAATCTTTACATTATGTCACTGAGTTGATGGCACTCATCAGTCTGAAACATGAGCTACATGGATGGTACTTCTATCAGTTGAAGCAATAGCTGAGTAAGATAAGCAGTCTTTTAACACCCATGACCTCTTATATATGTGATTTACCATTTCTGAAAGAACTCAGGACTTGACGTTCCTGTGATAAAACTGGTTCTTTTGCTGCAGCCAGTGCTCTTAATTTTGTCTCCTTGTGTAGAATTGCTTTCTCTGCCTGTTTCCTGCAGGGCGGCTAATTGAATTACCCCAAAATGTACTGAACCACAGAACATGCGGATTGTAGTCAGGAAATAATTGCAGTGAGAAGTTTGAATCTGTAAGCTTTTTCTAGAGAACTCTGTTACGAATGACTGTATCTCCAGTGTGCAGAGCAGCACCCAACCTAAGAAGAAACTGCTTGACACAACTAACGAGCAGTAAAAGCAGGAGTAGGGCTTGGTCTGAATTTGCCTGAGGGGAAATATGCCAGTGAAACTTCTAGCATAACTGGAGTTTTCTTCAGTGATAGCACCTGTGAGTATGTGTAGATACATACACAGGTATATATGTATAAATAGGAAAAAAAAAATGGTTCATAACTTGCTCTGGCCAGAGGCTGGTACAAGTTCACTCTTGCCACATATCATGAGGGCCAGAGTGTGCTGTTTTTATCCATGATTTGCCTTAGTCTTCTCATTCGTGAGAACATGGATTTGTTTGCTCTCTCCAGTCACATGCACTGCAGCCAAAATGTTGTATGATTTGGGTTGCATCATGTTGCAGGAGGCTGTTCTGGATCTCCTGTCCAGAAGGTGGAGCAGTTTGATAGCGGTCAGAAGGTTCAGCAGTGCCCGCAGGTAGTTTTTGAAGGAGCAAGAGTGACTGCTGACTTGTGTGGGTGGTTTATTTGCACACATGATATTGACACCACTGCAGTTTTACTGATACCTGATGCATTCCTTATTGGTGAATAAGGACAGGATTTATTTGCAAGGACAGGATTTGTGTTCTAAGTCCTGACACTGCATTTGTTCAGTCGTGGCAGTTGCTTTGTAGTGTTTCAGAAAAGAGAGTGCTATAAAGTAAATGAATTTTGGCAGATGCATTTTTTCAAATGCCTCTTTTTCCTCAGAAGGCCTCTAGCTTGCTAGTAACAAGTTCTGGCTATGCACCTCTTCTGTATAATTCAAGGTATCATGATGGTAGATAAGAGACTGAAGTTAATGCTGCAGTTACCTGATGTCTGAGCGAGTGTATCTATGTTCGTGTCTCGCACATGAAAGTGTGCCTCCTTACTACTGCTGTTGTAATCAAAAGTATATTTCCAGTTTTCAGCAATGCCTCTTTTTTATGCCTTGAGCTGGAGTAAAATCCGATTGTGTTTTAGTGATTTAGGAAATCTCTAGGAAAAAACATCAAGACCTGTATAATTGGGAAAGTGAGTAATGGAAAGAGAAGAATCTGTCAGAACTGGTAATGGCTACAGCCAGAAAACAGTTGCTTGAAGACTCAGTCTTCTGGGCGTTTTATGTTTGAACATGCAAAGCACATTTTCAAATTTGGGGGTTTGGGGTTGGTTGGTTGGGCTCTTGGTTTTTTTGGTGAGGCTCTTGTAGCGTGAAATTTGTGCTATTTAGGTGGAAAGCCAATCCTGAAATTACATAGCAGGAGGAAACTTTGCCTTGTCTCCAGTACTGTTTCGTGTTAACAAACAGAAGGCCTTGTTTAGTGAGTAAACTGTGAGTCTGGGTAGAAAGTGATACTTCTGTATATTTTTTTTTTTTTTTTTCCTTGAACAAGTTCTGTCAAAGTTTCAGTTGGCTGTGGGCAGCAGTGACTACCAGAAAATAGCTTGGACACATGCTTAACAAATATATACTTGTTGATCCACTGTTAAGTATTTGCAATAAATATAATTGCACCTCTGATCACATTATATACTCTCAGTACAGACTGAATTCTAAATTCAGATTAAAAACTTATGCTTTCTCCTGGTTTCTCCTTTGAGCTCCTCTAAAATAAGAGTCTGCTTAAATATTTATAAAGGCACTTTGCTGGTTTTATTAAATCCCTTCTTAAAATCATAGAGTGGTTTGGGTCGAAAGGTACCTTAAAGATCATCTGGTTCCAACACCCCTGCATCTAGAAACTGGGGCTTCTAGATGCTATAATAATATCGATATCTTCTCACAGGTGTAGCTTTTGCTAAACAAAGAGTTTGATACATATATTTATACATATCCTACCACCATAACTGTTAAATTATGTTGATAAAATGTAATTATGTTACTGGACACATTTAATGTTATAATTTCAAGAATTCAAGTGTCTTGTTAGTATCTTGGCCTTAATGATGAACAGCTTTATTTTATCACTTTAAATGACAAACTACACCTGAAGACTACAGACCCAAGTGAGTATTGAGTAAGCTATTTGCAGATAGGTGGTATTTGCATGACGTGTAACATGGTCAAGTTGCTGCTGTGCTTCTAGAATTGCAAAAACTGACATTTCTTACTATTTTGACATTTTTCTGATCCATATTTCACTGCAAATGCTATAGCTGTAAGAGGATTTTGATTGAATCATATTGCAGCCAAAATCTGTTCCCTTATAAAATGTTGACTCTTTCTGAATGTTAGCAGCTGCCTTCTTTCCAAAATTGTCCTGATGGGAAATAATAATCTAAATTCTATGCTTTCCAAAGTTTTTAAACCAGTATTGACTTCATTAGTAGTCTTACACTGTTGTGAATAAAATAATGTACAAAATCACATTTGATTTCTTCAGAACCTAAGGAAGAAAGAATAATTCACAAAATTATGTCTACTTAGTAGTGTCACATAAAACTAACAAGGCAATTCAACACTGAACGGCAAATTGTAAGATGATAATAAACTTCAAGGTAGTGGTTTATCCCCTATAAGAATAAACTTTGTGCACTTAAACTTCCGAAATCCATTGCTTGGAGAGAGCTTTTCACATCTAGCCACACGTCCAAAGGAAAAGTAGGTTAGTGAGCAGTACTGTGTCACTGGGTCTTCAGCTGTAAGCACAGCTCTGCTGAAATGTGTTTCACCTCCTCACAAAGTTGCGCAGTGTAGTCTGTTCTAGTCTGAATTATTTGGGCAAAAGCCAATTCCATTTGCTCACATGGGAAATGCAATTGCAGCATATGCTTTGTGAGATAGGGTTAGCCATACACTCATACCATGTGCTAACATCCATGTTTCCTCACACAATTTTCTCATGTTATGCACTAAATAAACAAATAATAATATAAATGCTAGGAATTTAAGGAAATGTCAGTGCTAGGAACATCAGTATAATAAACCTATATGCTATTTGAGTCCACAAGGTAAATGCATCCACATACTGAAAACCAGCAGTGATAGTCACTCCTCACGAACCGCAGGGGTTAGGTAAACTGTGTTTCACTGGCTAGCAAGAGCTGACCTAGAATACAAGAATGCAGACAAATGTTATTTCTGTTGTTAGTTAGCAAAGAACACAAAGGCACGCCAGACATCTTAGCTGGACAGCTGTTGTAGGTACCTGCTGTGACAGAGGGCTGTGGAGGGTTCCTGTGAGCAGATGCACACACCAGAGGTTTTTATACTACCTGGAAGGAGTAACTCTCAGCTCCGCCCAGTTGGATTGCAAGCTATTTCAAGTAACATTACCAGGCAGCGCTCGAAGATCTTACTGTGTTACCCTAAACACTTACACATTTACATGTGGAAAAATGCTCTTAAGCTTTGAATTGCCAAGAGAGCCAACCTTCAGAAATAAAATCTCAGCCGCCTACCTCTTGGTCTGTTATTTCAGATTAAGTGTTCCCTGTGTTTGCTTTACGGTCTGCAGTGCTGGCCCAAACAAGCAACTTGCTGTGGCAAACTACCCCATAAATAACGTGTGTGGCCACTTGGCAGTAGCCCAGACTCAGAGAAAAGTTCAAGAAGCTCCTACTGCCAGGGAAAGGTCAAGTCTTCCTTGCCCTGCTGAGCACCTGGCTGGAGAAGCTCTGGGTGTCCCGTTCCCCTAACTGTGGCTCATGGAGAGCACAGAGAACTGACTGTCCTGAGGAAACCAACAGCTTCCCTGTCATCTTTAGAGCAGGTCATGACCACAGGAAATGTTGTATCTGCTGAAAGAAAGGGTGCAAACATGAGCACCACACTTTTCAGCAGAAAATCTTGCAGTTCCTCGTTTTGAAACAGATGGATATTATAGATGCGGGAGATAAACCAAATATGTATTCCTTGCATGTCTCAAGGATTTGAGAGTTCTATATGCGTTTACCATGTTGCTGCCCTTCTGTTCTCCCTTCTCGTAAAGACATTGTAGTTCAGTTTCTTTCTAAGGGTAGAAGAATTTAGAGGAACTTTGCAAGTCATAAAGCTAGAAAACAATCCCCTGCTAATTAATGAACAACTGAAGGTTGGCAACAGAAACAGGGGGTGGGATGTAGATTCTTTCACTCAATTTGTAGACATTTGCATCTTTGGATGGACAGCTTTTTAATTGAGGTAATGCTCTCTTGAAGAGCAGCAAAGGAAAAACTTGAGATTTTTCTGCCACTGTCACTGTGTATTACACACATTAGCTGCTGCATGTCTCTAGGGGTCACCAAACACAGGAAACACTTGGCTGCTCATTCAAATGTTTGTTTCCTCTGAAATGTGACAGCTAAATGACACTTTTTTTATACTGAGGCACAGTATTAAGATACTAACTCTATTAAGCTGATATTGTAAACATTGCATCTCACAGACCTGCCTGACTTTACACGTAGTGCAAATGAGTGGTCCTGAGCTAGTCAGTAGCTGTTACTAGAAAGAAAATAAGGAGATACACTGCTGTTGGAATGACTGCCATACCTTTTTTAAAGACGTGGTCTTTTAGTTGGCACATTCCAACTGTCATATTTATTGTATTTGTCATCGAGGGTGAATGTAGCTCAGACTGGTGCTGCTGGTAAAGTTCTGTCCTAAGCTTTGGCAATGGCATTGATGCTAAACATAGTTTATTTTTTAAATCAGAGGAACTGCCTTACTGTATGTTGTCTCTTGTGCTAAGGATGGCAACTGTAGGGCCAGTGTTACAGCTTGCTTATAAATCATTTAGGTATGGCTTCATTTCTTGTTTGTAGGTGATACAGCAGCCAACACTGATAGTCTAGAACATAGCTGCTGTTGACATATATTTACTGTATAATTTGTATGAATGCCTCTTATGCTACATTCTGTCTCCAAGCATTTCTTGTGGAACACTGAAAATAAATGTTGTCTGGAGGTGTAGCCCCCTGGAATTAAGTCTGGTTATACTAAACCAATTGGTGATGTGGTTCTTTTTCCTCTTTAGTGCTATCAAGCTAGGAGGAAAGTTGGGAAGAGTATTCTTACTAACTCTGCCTGTCACTGAACTCAGCAGTAGCATCCTCTTCAGTGTACAGGCCAAGTAGAATCATATTTGTATTACTGGATGATAGATTATTGATTTAAATTTAAAACAAATATAAAAGTTCCTCTGCTATTAATAGTGGCAAGTTCATTGTAAAATTATTGAAAATTGTTAAAACTTTTAATTAAAAGACTGTGAGAAACAGGGACTAAAATTTTAAGATCTTTTCTGAACCCACTGGGAACAAAAAGTCTGCCAGATTTCTGCTGAAAGAAGACAGAATTCATAGAATCATCATAGACAGGTTTGGGCTGGAAGGGACCTTAAAGCTCATCCAGTTCCAAGCCTCTGCCATGGGTAGGGCCACCTCATACTAGACCAGGTTGCTCAAAGCCACGTCCAGCCTAGCCTTGGATACTGCCAGAGATGAGGCAGCCATAACTTCTCTGGGCAACCTGTGCTAGTGCTTCATCATCCTTATAGTGAAGAACTTCTTCCTTAATGTCTAATCTAGATCTACCCTTTTTAAAGCCATTCCCTCTTGTCCTGTCACTACATGCCCTTGTAAAAAGTCCCCCTCCAGCTTTCTTGTAGGACCCCTTTAGGTACTGGAAGGCTGCTAGAATGTCTCCCCAGAGCCTTCTCTTCTTCATACCAAACAACCCAGCTCAGTTAAACCAGAAAAGTTAAAATATATTCTTATCTATGAAATGAATAGTCACAAATTGCCAGGACCAGATGGCAATTGCCCAGAACTCTGTAGTGAAATTACCAGCTCCAAACTACAGCATGGTGCTGCTGCTGAAAGTAGACTTGGTATCTAAGCACAAGAAATGGTACAAATGTGTGGCATATTTCTGAGGGGGTCTTGGAGGGACCTAGGAAACAGTGGGCCGGGCCAGTAAGCCTGGCATCTGTCCTAGTTAAACTGAGAAGAATGGTTGTGTTGATGTTAGCTGATAAATAATAATGCATACATAATAAGGAAAGCATTTTCTTTCCTCCAATCTTCTTTTCTTGGAGAAAATACCTAGGTAAAGTTAGAAAGGTTTAAGACCTACAGAAAGATCTGCATAATTAATGTGATTGTTTTTAATTTTGGCTACTAACTAGTAGCTGTGTACTTGTCACCCATGTAATAGTCTAACCATCATGTAGCATGAAGGCTCAGAAAATGGGGTTGCAATTGCTTGTAGAAGACCATTCTTCCAGCCTAAGGCAGGAGCAGCTACACCTTAACCACTCCTGGCAAATGTGTGTCTAGACACCTTGAGACTCCCAAGGAGGTATAGTCTTCATTTTAGAGAGGATTCTGACAGGCAGCAGATTGCAAAGGCAGGGCCTGAATGCCAGGGTGAGAGGAGGTTTGCAGAGTTTGGTTTTGTACAGCTTGTTGAAGCTCCAGGTCAGAAGATCACTCAGCTGTAGCACAGCCATTAAGGACATTCCATATCCCATTAAGTATAATAAGATTAGATTGAAAAATGTATGTAAGCACTTTACTGAATGACAACTGCAAACTCATTTGAGTGTGAGCTGGGATTATTTGCCACCTTGCTCAGTGGCACTTGTCACCAAGTGATACTGCTTAGTGGCAAGTAATATCACTTGGTGCCTTGCTAGACTGAGACTTATATGGCAAGAAGTCGCTCCAACCCCATATTAGCCAACAAGTTTCACAGGGAGCAGTTAAGTATCAAGTGTCCTCTGAGTTAAAACTGTGCTTCTTAGCAAGATTGCGGGGCAAATGCTCATTTAAGGAGAATAAATAAATAGCATAGGTGGACAGAAACTACTCTGCTCCCACCCCCACTGAATTTCAGAACTGTTTAAACTGCAGAACTCGTATGTGACCCACTTACTGGGTGCAGCTGGTGCAGGCATCTGTGATCTCAGAGGACTACATGGACAGAAGCTACTCACTTTGGCATGGTTTGTTTTTTCCAAACTGCATCAGTCTGAAGACCGGACAAGAATGTACTCACTCCTCAAACCCGGAATGAGGTCCTGCAAATATATCCAGCATATATATATCCAGCAGAGTTTTACAGACTCAGAATTATCTCCAGCATCTGTGCAGGAAACGTGAGAAAGGACATTCTCTCTCCATGGTTTAAGATGTTGCTAATGAGGGTAAGGTTGCCTCTACTGTTTCTTGTCAACTGCCCCATGCACATTCAAGCTGGTAGATCATCTCAAGCCCTCCCCTTCAACACCAAAGTGCTAAGGGCTCTTTTCTAAAGGCCACCATCTAATGGGCCTCACATGCTGTAGTACACCTTTGAAAGCAAGAAAACTTGTCTAAGACCATTCTTTGTGGCATCTGTCACTCTTCTTCTGTAGGAAGCTGTATTACCAGCTTGTGTGTTGTCTGACTAGGAAAATATTTCACCTGAATGGAGAGTCTAGGACCAGTTAGTCATTGGCTTGGAAGAGGCACTTTATTGCTAAGAACTAAGGGCAATGCTGGCATGACTATTTCAAGTATGGTAGCACAGCTCTTCTCAGTCAGCTGCTATCCAAGACCAGAACAGCAATAGCCAAAGCCGCCAGAGTCAACTCGAAGTAGCCAAACCAGCATAAAATCACTTTAAAAAATTGCACTTTCAGTGTTTTAAATCATTGATGAAACGAATGCAGCCTCAGTTGAAGGGGACAATCTCTGTGAATGTACTACTTACTGCTTAGTGTTTTAAACATTTAATTCTGCACTTATAACATCTGGCTATGGTGCTCTGAATAGGAGAAGACCTGCTTCTATGCTCAGGAGTTCCTTTAGTAAGGATCTTTGGTTTGTTGGTTTTAAATGACAGCTCACAAAACATCAAAAAATCTTACCTGCTACTAACAAATACATAAAAAACAACAGAAGAAAAACAGGCGTAGAGCTGAGCTGCTTGTGGTTAATATTTATCTTTTCATTTAAATTCACCAGTGAGTAGTAGTGACATATTATTTAGGAGAATGCCTTGCCAGGGTTTGCTAATCACTATCCCTAACAGTAACAGATACCCCACATGGTGAAACAGATTGTAAGTGAATCTTCAGGTTCAGTGCAAGGCAATATCCTGAAAGAAATATTACTTTGGCAGTTTGTGACCAGCAACTTGAATTACAGCCCTGATACTCCGAGCATCACACTGTTTCATTTAATAAGCATGACCACATGTTTGCGAAGTGAGGACTGGTTTTTTATTTCATCACAGAAGCCAAGTTAGAAATCATAAAGATAGCATGATAGCAACAGCCCGCTCTTCTAGAGGAGGGAAAATCAGAAACTGTTAAGAGGAAAATAATGATAAACAACATATGTGTAAGTGTTTATATTATCTAATACTAATTATAATACTGGGCTAAAGACTGTTTATTAAGAGAGCTTCTGAGCTCGTTCCATTGCTCTGATCTCTGACTACAAATGGGGCATTCATTTTTCCATTGTGAGTACCAATTCTTACCAATTTATCAGAAACATTTAAATGACCAGTGTCCCCTGTCTCCAGAAAGAGCTCTTTGATATAATTTGGGTTCTGCAGCATTGCTGAAAGCTGGGAAAGAAGAGAAGCAAATGCCAGGAGCTGTCTCACTTTGTGTCACCATTGATGATGTGAAGGATGAGGCTATGACTCTGCAGGCTCTTGATGCCAAGAGCTGATGTGGTTGAGCATGTGGGGTTAACCCAAATGGTGCCCAGCATATACAGGGAGAACCTGCTCTGGTTATTATTCCAGAGGAACGATGATGGGAGCTGAACACAAAGCCTTTGGTGGAGCCAAAATAAATCAGGAAAAAGCATTCAGGAAACCCTTCCTCCACCACCCCTCGGCAGACAAGGCAGGGTTGGGCAGGGGGACACCTCGATGGTATTCAAGCCAGCTAACACAAACCCCACTGATAGGTGAAGAGCTGCAGAAGGAGGACAGGTGAGCTGTCTTGGTCCTGGTTTCCTGCCATGCTGCCCAGAGTCAGACAGGGTATTTCTGACCTGCTGTCTTCAAGGGCTAGTTAGCTCAGACTTAGCTTCATACAAGCCATGAGCCCCTCCGGAGCCAAGCATCACAGCACCCATCACTCAGTCCTAGCTCTGACCTACTCAACCCTCCATGGGGTGGGAGGAGACAGCCTGCACGGGCCCCTGAGCTAGTTCCCAGCAGGTCAAGGGGTTCTCAAGGACAGGAGCAACAGCAAGTCAGGGCTTGGGCAGCTTGGCAAAGTAGCACCCACCTGCTCACCCATCTCCACATCAAGAGGTGGACACCCTCAGTGAAGCTAGCCAGCAGCTCCCTGCTACCACAAGCATGCTCAAGTTAAGGATGTGCTTAAGAGCTTATGTTTTACCTTTGTCTCCAGCAGAAAACTCCTTTGGACCTGATGTGGATGTAAGTAATCTCTTCTTCAGTTAAATCTGGCCTGGAAAGCAGCTGCTTAATGAGCTGCAGGTGCATTTAGGGGTCTTCATATTTAAGATTACTTCTTATTTTAAAAGAGCCTGGGATGTTTATTTCCATCAGAGGGTGGAACTCTTCACAAGTAATTATTCCTGCAACCTGGAGCTTCCCACCCTCCCCCAGCACTTTTTTTCCTAAAAGCCTTTGACTTTACTATACTTAAGGATCCTCAAAGCGTTGGAAATAATCTGTTCCCTTATCTCGGTGCACTTAAGATGTATAACCCTCCTGGCACAGCCCCAGTATTCCATTCAACACCCCTGATGATACGTACACCTAAGAGAAATCATGGCTAGACTGAAATATGCATGCACATGGACTCTACAAACACATGTGTATTTGACATACACCTATTTACAAACGTGCAATCAGCTTTTTGAACCCAGGCGAACACGCCACCCCCAGCACCCTTGAACTCATCTGGATCCTTAACTCTGCTGCTGGATCCCTGTGGCACTGGTTACAGGACACAGCCAGGCACTCCAGGCCAGTGCTCTCCTGACTGTGCTTTCCACACCTCTGAGGAAAAAGGAAATACCCTGGCATGGTCCTTCCCTGGGCAACTGAAACCTGGAGTCAGAAGCACACACCACAGCCCTGCTGTTGCCTCAACTACAGATCTGCCAGGATGGTGCCAGAGCCGCCTCTGGAATCTGTCATAGTGTCAGAGCTGTTAACATCCAGTTTACAGGAAAAAATGAGCTCTGCAACCAAGGGGAAAGGCTGGTTCTGCCCTTCCGTAAGCTGGGAGATTTGTATGCCTGGGAGAGAGGGGGTTTTACCGTGAAATAAAATCACTGTGAGATGTGTTTCCATTAAATTGAGACTGAGGACTTCTTTTAATGTGCAGCTGTTCTTCCAAAGTACAAGGGACATTGCAAAGAGAGACTTTGCTAATATATGAGAGTGGGGAAATTAAACTGTCTAGCACTGTCAAAGACTAAAGTTATCTTGATCAAAATCTGAGACCTCCCTAAGTTACAGAAGCACAATTTACTTTTCTCCATTTTTATGCTGTTCATTTTAAATACCCATTGGCATGTTTTATGCTTGCAGTTTTCAGAGCCTGTGGCAAGCTGTTATGTGGGTTAAAAAGATTGATGCAAAGAATGGCACCAGGCATTACCCTCTGCACATCAGTATTTAGGATTCCCCTGCCTCTAGGGGCATTAGGTTACTGGTGAGCAAGAAGGCCTTCATGGTCAAAAATACCCTGGGGACACTTCACTTCCCAACTTCCTGTAGTAAGCAGCAAGGGAAGAACATCTGCTGTGTGTACCTACAGACACAGCTGCCTTCTTCACTCTCTCACAGAGGTTTGGATGTCCCTCCTTCAGCAGCTGTGGTTCCTTCCCTCACCCCAGGATCAACTGGGAGATGCTTGGTCTTGAGATGTGCTCCTGAAGGCTGACAGAGGCTGTGCTGTCCCTTTGCAGCTACAGCAATGAGATGGCAAAGTGCCACCTGCAGGAAGCTGATGCAGAAAACAGTGGCCAGAAATTAACCCTATGGGGCAAAACAAGGAATAATTTTCTTTGGCTTTTTGCCCATTCAGCTTCCTGAACGCAGCAAGACTTTCTACAGAAAAATCAACCTACTGGAAGAATACAGGCAAAAGCAGGAAAGCTGGACAGACACTGACGGGGAAAAAGAGCAAAGTTAAAAGGAGTGTAAACTCACATTCCCACCTTCCAGTAAGATGTGAACATATCGTCTCATAGCAGGGGCTGAACTACATGCTTGTGACTTCTGGCAGTCAGAAGAAAATGTAAAGATGAACCTTTAAAGACGTGCTTCAGCAGGAGGAGTCCAGTCTGTTCACAGCCCTTCTGCTGTCCTCACTGCCCAGTCCCCAGGAGAGTGCAGGCAGAGCATCCTTTCTTCACCCCAAATGAAACAAAGACAAAACCAGGCAGCACCTCTTCCCCCACAGCCCATCCCAGAGGCCTTTAGGCACACCTGCTGGCACCAGCAGGTTCCTCACAGCACTGTGGGCTGATGAAGACAAGACGGTGGTGCTCAATTGCCCAGAAAAGGAGAGCCCTTCCACGGAATGAGACCTGTGGGGTATGACCCAGTCAGGCTTTAGTGGGTACCACTGCACTGCCTGGGGGGACACTTGGGCATAGCCATGATGGAGGTTGTCACATGCTTTTGGCTCTGGGGTGAAGGCAGGAACTGCAGCTTGCTCAGGCAGGGACACCCTGAACCTGTGTGAGAGGGTGAAGAGAGCAGCAGCACAGGATTCAGTCAAGGCTTCAAACCCTACCCCACAACAAACAAATCACCTTAAGCTGAGCTCCATGCCATGGTGTTTTACTGGTGTGATGCTACTGGGCTAGAAGTGGTGTTGATGGGCTTTCCGAAATGACAGCACTACAGACATACCTTGAGCTGTTTTCACAGCACCACTGCTCTTCTCCTCCTGACAGGGGTTTTGATGGGGATTTCTGTCATCCAGG
Organism: Psittacus erithacus; assembly: GCA_009867235.2. NCBI lineage: Eukaryota > Metazoa > Chordata > Aves > Psittaciformes > Psittacidae > Psittacus > Psittacus erithacus. The sequence goes on along the minus strand of WYDI02005381.1, from coordinate 2,268 downwards.
AATATCTGAGGAAGAATTATCTGAACAGAGCAGCTGACCAGCGGGGATCCAACCATCCTCAAAGCTGTCATGTGAGATTTTTCACAGGATGCCAGAGAGGGCACGAAATCAGCAAGATCACAGGTTCTCCAGGCATGGATTCCCAGTCACCCTACCTATAACTATTAACACAACCATTACTTCACAGTGAATGAACTCTACTCATGCTCCCTTTGCAGACATGGCATGAGGCTACTGCAACATTTAATGTACTTAAGCTCTCAAACCAAGGCTTTAGCAAGGCTTAAATGCTAAGTTTGTGCTAGACCTTCCAGAGGGAAGTTTATTTCATCCTGCGTGTTCATAAACTCGAACACAATTCTGGTATAATCAAAAAAGAGTAAGTGCTGTTTTACATGTACATGAGCATATCTGCATATTTTTGTGGGTATTCCCAAGTGCTGGCACCCCATGAAGTTTCTGGGCAAAGATCAAATGGTATAAACACAAACACGAGAAAAGGGTTATTTCTGCTGTATTTTATTGTCTACAATGAGCATGACATTAGCACTACAAATGAAGAATGGGAAGCTCCAAGGCTGTGAATGCAGCTTATCAATATTTATGTATTGCAAGCCTCTATCAGTACTCACGCTGCACAGAACAGAAAGCATTACCAATGATCCCTGTGATCCTTTCAGGCTGTGATGCTCTAACCAGTCCCTGTGGCTTGGAAAATCCTGTTATAAATTGCTTGCGTGTCAGTTAAAAGACCTGCCAGCATATACATGGTGTAGTAAATGCACATGTATCTCTTCCAAAGATATGGTCTTATTTTCACAGCTGCTTTGTCAAATGAACATTAAAATAAATTGCACTAACCAGCACTGTGCGTGTAGAGGGAAACAAGCAATCCCTTTCAAAAGAAGATTCATGGTTGGTTGCGCAGTTCCCCTAGGCAGGAGAGAGGACAAACATTTGATGTTAATGACATTCTTTAATGTTTAAGTTTACAGGGAATGAAAGGACTGAAGAGACTAAACAGATTACCCGGTGTCTGTATGGATACAGCCTCTTCTTTCACCTCTTTGGGGCTATGTCACTGCAAGCACAGGGGCTTTCTGCCATAATGTGGTCTTACAAGTTCTCAACAGCTACCACAGCATATTCCATACAACATTGCATTGGCAGGGATAGGATTAGATGACATAGCTGGCTTCCGATTCTCTCATTTCTGTGGTCCTAGGAAAATGCCCTACCCCTGAAAAGATATTTCACTGCGGTGATGCCAAAGCATCTACTGAGATATATTTCTGCTGCATCTCCTTCCTTGGGTTCCCACTAATACATATGATGAAAAATTGATGAAAAAACATTAGTTTCTTCAAACTCTTCTTTGTCCCACTGACTGTTACCCACTTCTAGTGATCCATGTCGGTGCTAGTGATATAGATAGTAGTAGCCCGGAGAACATAAAGGACTACAGAGCCCTGGGAGAGGTGGTTAGGGGCTCTGGAGCTCAGATTGTCTTTCCATTAATTCTCCAGAATAAAGGGGAGGACCTTAATAAGGCTAGGAGGATTGGCCAGGTTAATAAATGGTTAGAAAGGTGGTACCATAGTCAGGAGTTTGGGTATCTTGAACACAAGATACAATTTAGTAGGCCAGGTTTACTGGGGGCTGGTGGAGCTGGTCTGACAAAGAAGGGGAAGAGCAGTTTTGGTAGGAGGCTTGCCAGACTGGTCAAGGATGCTTTAAACTAGATGTGTTGGGGGAGGGGGGCATCATTCCATCCCAACACACCCAGTCAGTTGCCAGCACCTATCATAAATGCTTATAGCAATGTAGAGATATTCCAGCCGCTCCAGCCCATGAGCCAGCTTCATTTGGAGCTTGGGTCAGATGCCTCTATATAAACACCTGTAGCATGGGGAACAATGAATTGGAATTAGAGATGTGTGCATGTCTATGGGGGTATGATATAACAGTCATCACAGAAACATGGTGGGATGGCTCCTATGACTGGAGTGTTGGAATGGAAAGTTACAGGCTCCTTAGAAAAGACAGACCCGGCAGGCAGGGAGGGGGAGTTGCTATTTATGTTAGGGATAGGATGGAGAGTCTGGAACTCTGTCTGGGGAGAGATAAGCAGTCAATAGAGTTTGTGGGTCAGGGTTAAATGGAAAACAGCAATGGCAGACCTTATTGTGGGGATCTGTTACAGACCGCCTGATCAAGAGGACTCTGTGGATGAAGCACTCTATAAGCAGATAGGAACAGCCTCATGCT